>OZ016503.1:19437954-19549704 GCA_963966595.1 Physocephala rufipes
ATATATATATATATATATATATATATATATATATATATATATATATATATATATATATATATATATATATATATATATATATATATATATATATATATATATATATATATATATATATATATATATATATATATATATATATATATATATATATATATATATATATATATATATATATATATATATATATATATATATATATATATATATATATATATATATATATATATATATATATATATATATATATATATATATATATATATATATATATATATATATATACATAGTTATTATATATATAATTTTTTTTATTTTTCGAATTGCTTATATGCTTCCTCTAATTTTTCTACTATACGCTTATAAAATTTTATTTGTGCTTCTAATAAAAATTTATGGGCTTCCTTTAGATGAGTGTCAATTTCGGTTTTAAAATGGGTCATCTCAGACATTATGGCATACGATATTACATCTGCTCTTCTATTTATGTCCGCTAATTGTTGGTTCCCTATTTTTTGTTCTATGGCCAATTTTTCGTACTCCTTCCTCTTCTGTATTACACTTTTATGAATCGATATTATGTCCGGGAATGTATTGAGTATCCCTCTGAAAATCGATAACGAAAATTCAAAAGACAATTATAATTATTCAACATTTATTTTATTTTATTTTTACACATTAAAACGAAGGTTTCCCATGATTTAAATATAAAACGGTTTTTCCTGTGTAGGGTAATATATCATGTCAAAAAAGTGAGAGGAAGAGATATCATGTTAAAAAATAAGTGAGAGAAAAATATTTGTCGTAAATATCAGCACTATATGGATAATGCTATTGCAAACAGATATCGTTTTATTAAAACATAATTGGAAATTTTGTAATATTTCGAAAACTATTGTGGAAATAATTAGAGTCGTACAGAAGTTATTGAAAACAACCATGCACTAACTCCGCAACATAGAGGCGCAAAGCGTCGCGCTTTGCTTCTTCTGAGAGCGACACAGAACTGAACTGTAACAAGAGCATTGCGGCAAACTGAACTGAAACAAGAGCATTACGGCAACAAATGTTTCCGTTTATCCCTCTTTCCATTGATGCAAATTTCCTTTTTAACTACAACCGTTTCGCACCTACATTTTGTAGAACGTTCAAATTGGAAATTCAAATAACTTTGCACCAGCGGGCACGTATTTATGGTCGCTCTTATAAGATTGCGTATTCAAATTTTACTTTGGGAGAAACGCGGCATTGTGTGCGCTTATTTAGGTAGCACAGTAACCCTTACTTACTGTGGGCTGACTGTGGGCTACAATTGTAGCTGAGGTAGAAGGCCGCCACACACGAAAACCTTGTGAACCAAGGCTCTCTACAATCAAGAATACTGTTGGAACAAATATAATTTTGTTGTAAAAATTTAGGTAATTTCCCGGATTTCATCGTTCAGGATTTTTGTTATTCCGTGTTCTTTTCGTCTCGAATTTTTGCCGTTTCGGGATTTTGTTGTTTCGAGATATTGACAAAATTAAAAATGTATTATATACAAATATACATGTATTTACCTGTAAATATGTAAATGATCAGAAAATGGCGTCCAATCCAGCTTGGGTTGGTCTGCATAAATTTGTCCTATCGAAATAAATATTCCACCTATTTTGCCAAGTTGTTCAGATACAGAAACGTCTATGTTCGCCACTTTACGTCTCTCATCAATATTTAGCGCTTTTGCAAGTTCTGACAGACCATCACCAATTCTCTGGAAATCCTTCTTATTTTGCGTCTGATACCGTTTGCCAGTGTCATTAGCAATTAACAACAAATTTTTCACAGAACTATCCATTGAATTTATAAATTGTGAGAAATTTTCCATTTGGGAGTCAATGAAGGATGGTAACAATGTTCTTTCTGGAGGTATAATAGCCAAGCAATAAGCTATTCCCACATAGGCATCACGTTCTGCTTTCCGTTTTCCCATTTTCCAAACTTTTTCATCAGTACATGTTAAAAAGTGGTACCACACCTCACATTTGGATAAGACAGGATGTCGACAAACCCAATTAACAAATTCCTGAAGTTGGCTTCGTCTATGTTCAACAAATTGTTCTTCATATCTGCCAGAAATCTGTTTATCCGGCAGTGGTGGTATTGGAATTAAACAAAACTTCTCAACCAACCTTCCATGTAACCAATCGAAATGCTTGTACCTTCGTGACACCTTAAAATAAATTTAAACTCTAAATTAAAATAAGGTTGTTGAATGATTTTTATTAAATTTTGATTGTTTGTATAATTAATTTTATTAATTTATTCATTCAGGTAAATACAAATAAATATGACTAATTCATAATACAACGAACTGGTTCATTAGCCAAATGGATGGGGTTTTCAGGTTTCCAAAAATTTACTTAGAAAATTGGCTATAACTCAATATAATAATGCTAATTTCGATCTGGTAAAAATATACATACTCTACATCCACAACAAAAATTCAAAGTAATTATAAAACTCCATGCGGAAATTTTAGTTATAATTTGAGCTGTGTGAATATTTTTTTGGGAGCTATTAAACAGAAAGGAAATTATTGGTTCACACAATGTGAAAACATAAGTTCATAAACGCATTATAAAACTGCAGAACAAGCATTATTTAGAAAGCAAACAATCAATGATGTTACAGGCATTAGAGGATACAGAAACATTTATTTTCTTTGATCAAAATGTAAACCACGTTTTTATAGGTTCTTGGACCTTTACAGTTCTTAATTGGTACATATTCGGGGGTACCATTCAACCTTACGAATTGCGACACATAATTAATTATAACATAAAAAATGCCAGTGCTTTAGAAACAAATATACACTGATTTTGACGTCTTAACTGACTGCAGTATTAATGCGAGGGGGAGAGAAGGAGCTAACAAGGACCAATCAGCTAGATTGGCTAGCACGTATCAAATAACTGAGGATCATGCAACACTGACACCAACGATTAAAAGTCACATTACATGATGCAATTCAAATTTATAAAACATTATCTTGTTTACATTTTTGTTTTAATAATAGATATTATATCATAAGTATTAACTATTACAAATTATTTGTATTAATATATTATATATATTATATCATTTGTCATAACATAGAACACAAATTAATTTATTGATATGACTTTCCATTGAAGCAATTCGTTTAAGCTAACCTGTTCTTATCCTGCATCGGAACAATTTTTCGACGTTCTTCAATAGTTTTTTAATGATTTTTTGAAAATTCAAATTAAAAAATATTTCAGAGTTCGTTCTCGATTGTTATTGGCCTTAATTTTAAAATTATGGGAATGAATCACTACTATTCCTTTAAAAAATGAAAATTGAGATGATCCTATTACAACTTTAATGTATCAGTTTTACACCTAGTTTTTAAATGAATAAAAATAAGAATTAAATTATGTCTTTGAGGCACAATATGCCTTATAAATTAGAAGATACCCTTTCTAACAAAAATTTAAAGCAGGAATCATATCGAACAGTTATCCATTTTAATGTTAATTATCTAGCTTTCGAATTAGATTTGGTTAGATTATTCTGTATATAATTTCAGATAATTTTGTTAAACCATTCAGCCATTCATTCGTTGACTCTTTTGGAAAATATAGGCGAAGAAAAGAATCCTTTGAAATTTAAATAATGGCGCTGAATTGAGTATCCTAACAATTAAACGTAATTCCTGAACATCCTTGTCGAAAGTATGATTAGTAACATGCTTTAGTCGACACAAACTATCAATTTAGATCTTGTCGCATCCTATGCAGAATACTACAGTTGCATATATAACATAATTAACAATCGCGTTTAAATTGAAACATTCAGACTAATAACAAAGTTTTGAATACCAATATCTTAATCTTACCACTTACTGATATATTATTGAAACTGGGAGTTAATTGGTAAGCAATAAAAGTTTTCATTCCTTTAAATTTCGTTTCTTTTTTTGGGCTCGCGACCATAACACTGTAGGATTCTTTATTTGAAGCCCAACAAAAAAATCCGTCCACTTCAATTATATTAGCTACTTCATTTAAAGGTAGTGGTTCCTTGATATCCAGGCCAAGCAAATAAGAGTCGGAAACTTTAGAAAACAGCCCGGATTTTTTAAATGCAGTTGTACTTGCGACAGTTGTATTACTTGCTGTCTCACATGGAATTGCTGGAAGAACCTTACTGTCGTAATGACTGTGATTCGTCTGTTGTTTTGATGGTTCTATTTCAGCGTACGTTTCGTTCTCATCATCCCAATCATCCTCCCAGTCATCATTATTTTCTTCAGAAACTTCACTTTTTACTCGTAACCTGTTTTTTTCTAGGTCTGGTTGATTAAAATCTACTGCATTTGGAATGGCCTGAACATAAGCCGCAGGGAAGAGGCCAATGTCTCCATTGTCCTTCTGTCCCTCCCACCAGCCTTCACCGACGTCAGTACGTGTTACGAGCAGAACTTCTCCCAAAGATATAGAAATTTCTGACGTTCCGGGTTCCGCGTTGAAATCGTACATTGCTCGTACGTAGTTAGACATTTTATTATATTATATATAAATACCGGAGATAATGATTTAGGATATACGACACCCGATCCTCAGGCTCACAGATCTCTACTCAGCAGAGATAATTATTATTTCTGCTACTCAGGTTGATCGAATAGTTGCATGAAGAGATAGGACACTTTCGACTCATACTCATGCATTTCACAAATCTAAGCTCAAAAAGGGCCTCTTTAGGCAAAAAACTGTACCACGGTGAAATATCTCGTACTTCGCTTGGGAAACAAGTGTCATGTAAACAAACATTCAAATGGGTCTCTTCTGCAGAGCGTCAATGCAAAAAATATGTATTGAAAAACTATGATAATGTTTAAAATGCATATTTAAGGTCTTCAATCATGACGAGTTTTAAACTATCAGTTTTGCATTATTTATTTCATAAAATATGTTTTAATGGATATATTTAGAGGCGACATATTTACAAATTCATAAATGGTCTCAAATTTCTCTTTTAGACAATATATTCTCTATACAGTATTGCATTTAATTATAAGAAGACTAAAATAACAATATTGTCCAACAATACTCTGAATAAGAGAAAACAAGCCAAACCGCAATGTAAATCTTATATATAGTGTTCGTTAGAAAAAACATCATAACAAAATGGGCTTAAAACTACTCTCTGAAGCGGCGAATTGAATGTCAAATCCCTATATCTCTGATTGCAGAGATTGTGGGATAGGAAATTATTTTCCGACGCGGCCAGATGTAAAAATATAACATTTTGAACACGAGTAGGAGCCTTGTGCATAGTCGTGCGTAGTTCAACGTAGTGACGTCAAGCTGTATTAAGTAAATCCCATTTAACCACACGAAAGAGTGATTTGACGTCTATTTTTTATTTACATCACGTACGTCGACTTAAGGCCTGATTAGTCGTACGTTTTCGTAATTGTTTACTCATTCGAAATTGTTCGGGTTGCAGGGGGTTCAATTGATTATGATGTTGCCGATCTCGTCGAACCATGTTCGAAAGTGGGAATTTTGTGGGCATTTTTTTGATGAATTTTATATTTTAAAAATTCTTTGGATTTTTTTAACTCAAATATTACTAAATAATATAAGTAATTATAGAAAATAAAGTATTAATATTAATTATTATTAATAATTATGTACCGTTTCTTCGGATTTTAATGGGAAATTCATAATTCATTCAAATTTAATGGCATTCATAGAAATTTCACACTTTTTGACAGCTGTGCTCATTGGTGTTGTTAACAATTCTTACAATCATTTGCAAATTCCAAAAAAAAGTAAATGGATTACCAAAGTGATTTAGAGATCTTAAATATAATTAGACTCTACTATGAATGGAAGAATTCGAGGCAAATTAGGCGTTGGCGTGTTCGTCCTATAAACAGAGACCGAGTGAGACATGGTTACCTCAGAAAAGTTTTCATGAGTATAAAAAATGTGGATGAAGGCCAATTTTTTATACACACAAGAATGACTCGCCCCATTTATGATTTGCCGTTCAATTTGGTCGGCTTCCATTTAGAAAAGCCACTACAAATCATAGGTGCCGAAGAACGACTGTCAATCACTCTTTTGTAATTCAATTCATTTATCAATAAAACAATTTCAAAATAATATTCATTTATCAATTATTTATTATTGATTTAAAAAATATGAGATCAAAAAAAATTAGGAGGCAAAGCAAACCAATTCATGGTAGAATGTACTAATTCTATTAGCATCTACTCTCTGCGTCTTCAATTTGTAATTTCATAGCACATCCTACCATGAATTCGATTGCTTTTGCCTGTTTTACGGGGCACTGTAAGCCTATAATTGTATTGACAATTAAATCGCCGCAATTATATATTGTGGCGTATTGCGGGTTATCTTCCCTCCTTCTTTTTTTGTTATGGCTTTTTAAGGCCAACATAATCTCGTCCTCTATCTCCTTATGGCGTCTTTTTGAGCGCTGACCCAAAGGAATAGGATCTGGGCTGGACGATGCCATTGGTGGTGGCGACCATGCATATGCATCTGTAGGTGGCAGCGGTGTTGGCAGCGGTGATGACAGCGGTGATGGCAGCGGTGATGGCCATTGCGATGACGATGATGATGGCGAGTTGCTGGCCATTTGGTATATATTTCTCGAACTAACCACTCTGTAAGAAATATAAAGATTAGTGTGGAATTGTGGCTGCAAAATGTGTGGCTGCAAAAACGACATAGCGTCGTATAGCGCCCATGCTGATGTATGGTTGGCTCCGCTACCCGAGGGTGCTTCGAGACGCTTCCTATCCCTATTGTAGTGGTCCCTTAAAACGGACCAGCGCTTTCTACAATTTTCACCTATATTTAATGAACCACAGTTTATGGCTTAGTTAACTATATTCAAAATTAAATTAGACTTACCCGAGGTTCCTAGTGAGCCTCCAATTTCCTCCCACACTCTCCTCTTCGCAGCAGGAAGCTTATAACTGGCTTTAAATTTATTGTATAAAAGCTCATTTAGCCTAACAAGCTCAATAAGTCTCTCGTCATCCATTTCACGGTAAATATAAATTGAAGTGAAAGCTTGATGTGGCCACTCACTTTTAGTTGTCACTTTGTTCGAATTTGAGAGATTTTTCGAAACGTGACCAAATATTAAAATGATTTTAATATTGCGGGGGGAAATTCTCACAACCACACGAACTGCATATAGCTTATGAGTTTTGACATATGAGTTTCGTGTTCGAAAAAGAGCGAACGTACGACTAATCAGGCCTTTACACTATATTCATGCTATTGTTTGCTTTCACCTAGTTTCCAGAAAAAACACCAATATGTTTCATCGCTCATATACAAAAGTGGTGTGATTTCTTCAACGATTGTAACGGTAACAAAATGAGCTGTATGTCCCTCAACTCAGTACCAAATATTTTATTTTAGAAGCTTGAGAGTCCAAAAACCATATCCATTTCTACACAATTATATCCCTATCCGTCGCTGAACTATTTTTAAACAACAACGAAGTAAACTTTGTAAAAACGTAATCAAAATCCTCAGGAGTCTCTACTATAATCACCAAACCTTTTACGCTTAAAATCCGAGGCACCTTCTACTCTAGCCCATATTTTTTATTGATGTTGACGCGACTACGCTTTTCTTAATAAATAAGTATAAATTCCAGATAAATTTGTAGCGTTCTGTGATTGTATACAGCAAATGCATGTAAATTTGCGCGAAGTGTCCTATCTCTTTATCTCTACTTTTGACTACGCTGAGAATTATTTAGAATAAGAAATTTTCACAGCATAGATAAAGATATGACATTCCCAATTCACCACTCAAAAAGTGATTTGACGTATATTTTTTATGCATTGTTTACATCACGTACACTGTACGTGAAATATGTCATATTGTTGTTGTTGATTGTTTTCGTCTAGTTTCCAATGTTTAACGCACATAAACAAAAGTGGTGATTTCTACAACGATTGTAACGGGGCCTCATAGTGCAGCACGACCCTTAACGCAGCACTAATTATTGTACTTTAAAAGATTCAGGAACCAAAAACAATATCCAATTTTCACACAATTATCTCCCGATTTAGCATTGAACAATTTTTTAACAATTACAAAGTAAATTTTGTGAAAAAAATTATCAAAACCTTCAGGGGGCTCAACCATATTCACCCAACCTTTGCCGAGTACGCGATTCCTAAGAAATAAGAACCAAATTCCAAATAAATTTGTACCAGATACTAAGAGATTGGAAACTTCTCAACATGCAACTCTTTTGGTTTTTGTAAGTTTTTTGGGTTTTGTGGGTTAGTGAGTTTCAGGCCCAAGCAATCCATAGAATTCCTGGAAATCGATGTTTCAGACCCCAACAATTTCCGGAAATGCAATTTACAGGCCTAAACAATATTTGAGTTTCATTATATAAAATAATAATTTCAATCAATATATAAAATGAACCCATATACAGTTACTTGTAGCATTCTGATTGTGCTAAACTAAATTTATTAAGCTTTTAATTTTACAACATTTCGTCATTATATCATCACGATTAAGATTCAATTAACGATCATAACATATAACATTGACATTACAAACTTTTGCTTTCACTTCTTTCGTATTATTATAATTTTATGTATAATGTATTGTATAACTTATAATAATAATGTATAATTCATAAAAGAAGTGTATCTTGTGTATTTGTATATGGATGGTATGGGCCCACTGGGGAATCGGACATCCAAAAAAGCCGGTAACGCGCCAACGCTCATACATCTTGGGTGGCGTGAAATTGCACACGTCTTTCTAATGGAGACTTTATATTCATATTTGCCAATCAAGAAAACAAAAACGTAATTGTATTTATTAAATAAGATAATAACTTATACAGAATTCGGTGTACTTATTCATCCGACCTTCCTCAATTGAGTGACGATTGGTTGTGCACGGTAAATCAACAAGTGAACATATTCCCGAACAATGCATGAACTCGACTGATTCTGTACCAAAGACTTGCACTCCCTTAGTCTGTCATAATCGAAGAGATACTCTCCCATTATTCTACGTATCTGTCTCAAACGACTTCCTTGTATATCATTATACACAATTGAGGCGGTAAGTAAAGTATGTACCATAAGATGATTTTCTCACATGAAGGAACATAGGTGGTAGTATAGAAGCGCCATGCATAACATAGCGAGAGAGCACTCCTGGAGTTTACCCAATATGTATTACCGTCAGCGTCCTCATTTATTCCGATGATTTCGAAAATTCCTCTTTCAGAGTGAATGGTCATTCCACATGTGCATAAGTAAACGTTCGGGGAATATGAAATCTTTCTCTCTAGATTCTGCTATCCAATCGCCAATGCCCTTAATCGATTGGCAGACACATATTCTCGCAAAGCACCGTCACCGTCAACAGGATTCACAATATTCTCCAAAGCCTCCTCTAAGGTTTTATATGCGTCTGGAATTGCACAACATTCCGTCATTTTATCTTCTCCAGTATGGTTATCGCCATATTGTACGCTCTGAGAAATATTTTTGTCCATCCATGCGTTTTGGTAAATATCCATAATTTCACTTTCTTACTTTGCCATTACTGTTTGATTCACGCTTTTTTTCATATTGGAATCTTATATTGACTTGTGTGGATCAGTTTCATCGCCGTCTAATTAAGTCACAAATTAAAAGTACTAATAGGACTAGTATAGATCAGAGAAAATTTTATTCTGAGAAAAAATATTTTAAAATATACATCGTTATTCACAAGTTCACTTTTTAAGGAGACGCCGTCCACCTTCGAGGTTCACCAAAGTGAAAATTTTATTATTCACAAGTTCACTTTTAAAAAGGTGAGTCTCGAGACGTCGTCGTGTCTATTCTTATTTTGTTCCAGCGCATGCGCAATACATGTGTTTCATTTCATTTATCATATTGTCATATTCAGTGTGATTTACACGAGTTTTATTTTATTTTTAAATAAATTTTTGAAATATTTGTAAATTTGTCTTTTTTTCCCAAAATCCTACTAATAAATACATCAATAACAAAAAATAAAGTGTGAAAATTATAGAAAGAATCACTATTTCGTGTTTTATTTATTTTTGTGGTCATATTGATGCAAATAATTTTAATCAAATTTATTTGCAAATTGGTTTTGCAACTCTGAGTTTCGCACTCAAATCATTTCAATTGAATTGTTTTTAATTGAGTGATCTTTTGTGTTTTGTGAATTGAAAATTTGCGTTGGTGAATTGAAAATTTTGACTGAAATTCAATGTTCTCGACGGTGGAATTTGCATAGGAGATGAGGGCGATAACCAGCCTGAAGCTGGTATTAGCATTGCTGCTCGCAATCGCCACATAAGGGATGCGACCAATATTTATGATTTGCCAATAAAAAGAGATAAATATTTTAAATTTATATATATATATATATATATATATATATATATATATATATATATATATATATATATATATATATATATATATATATATATATATATATATATATATATATATATATATATATATATATATATATATATATATATATATATATATATATATATATATATATATATATATATATATATATATATATATATATATATATATATATATATATATATATATATATATATATATATATATATATATATATATATATATATATATATATATATATATATATATATATATATATATATATATATATATATATATATATATATATATATATATATATATATATATATATATATATATATATTACAAATTAGATTTACTTTATTATTTATACATATTGTTTATTTTATCTATTCATATTTTTTTCTTCTTTTATATTTTATTTTTTCTTTATTTTAGTGCAGGAGATGGAGAACTCTCCTGAACTGGCTAGAGGTGCACCTCAATTTAAAAAAAGGCCTCAAATGTGAGCAAGAGTGGGAGACGATACAAGCAATCTTAAATTGCAATGGCCCTTCCAGTCCAATCACTAGTTTTTCCGCAACATAAGCAAGGCTTCCGCCGCTGCGCTTCGCCTCTCTTCTTCTTCTCATTGCTTCAACTTTAAAAGCTCCAGCGCAGTGGAGCTCAAGGAAACAACGGCAGACGTCAAAAGCTTAATAGAGCCGTTTAACTGCATTAAGCTTGAATCAATGCTCGTTAAGGTTTTTTTGCGTGTCTGCATAATTATAAATCTGAAAAAATATATATGTAGCTTTAATTATGAAAGAAAAATAAAACTTGAAATGAATTTGATTAAATTTATTTTGATGAATTTACAAACATTGAAGTGAAAACAGTAATTTTACCTGTTGACGAAGTAGGCTTAGTTGCTCTTCGTGAAACGAATTCTGCGGCGCGTTCGTTAAGTTTTGCGGTGTTGCCTGTTCCACTGGCTGCTGCGGCGTGTCCTCTAGGTCGGCGGCGGAATCCTCTAGGAGAAAGGCCAACTGCTGATCTAAGATATGAATTTATATTATTTTATTATTTGAATAATTAATACTTAATAATAATTATAATAATATCAATAATAAAAATAATGTGTTGTATTTTATTATAATTTATAATTTGCATATTATTATTATTATTGCTATATTATGTTTTATTAAAAATGCTAAAAATGCCAAACCTATCACTCACCTTCCTCAAATCGATTGCACGCAGTGCTGGTGGACGGTTCCTAGTCTAGAAGGGCACGTTTTGGTGGAGAAGAGAGTTGCTCCATTGCTCTTCTCTTCACTGCCACTTTGCCAGGTCCAAACGAGGTACCCGATGGTGCGGCCGACCTATGGAGGCGCAACAGGAGCGCAAGAGACTCCTCCATAGGCGTGTAACGAGTTTTCTTTTCCAGCTGGGGTAAGTTCAGCGGCCCCAGGGTCCATATCAGAAGGGCCTCGCAAACCTCCTGATTTCTTGCTTAAAATAGAATTAAACCTAGAACGGTTCGCACGACTGTTGAGTTACAACAGTCTATTCACTGGCTACCAAAGGTAGCTCAGCTCGGTCGATGGTGCAGTTGATACTTAATAAATATTACAAATTATCATAAAGGCAAAGTGCCTTGCAACTGAAGGTTGCTCACAAATGAATAGCAGGCCAATTGCCTGACAGCAGAGAAAGCTCTTTACAAATTCCAAGACTGGCCAAATGCCAGAGAGCTGAAGGCTGCGTACAATCTGTTGGTCAGGGGAAATGCCTAAAATACAAAGAGGCAGGTCTAATGCCTGACAGCAGAAGGCTGCTTACAAACTGGGGTGAAGGGTTTCCTAAAATATACGAGTGGGTTTATGCAAGTCTCAGGTTATGAGACTGCCACTAGAGTTGATTCACTGGAGGCCAGTATGGCAACCAGGACGGCGAATTTGAGGGCTGGCGGCTAGTAGAAAAATGACATAGCCACCAGCAACCAAGCAGAACTAGAGCAGAGCTCCTTTGCTGAAAGCCAGTAGAAAAATGACTTGGCAATCAGAAAAAAAGTAGACTAGAGCGAAGCTCCTTTGCTGAAAGCCAGTAGAAAAATGACTTGGCAATCAGGAAAAAATACAACCAGAGTACCTTCCTTTGCTGAGTGCCAGTAGAAAAATGACTTGGCAATCAGAAAAGAAAAAAAAAACAATGTATTAAGGTGGAACTCCTTTAGCAGCAACCAGTCGAAAAATGACGTGGGAGCAAATCAGAACTGAAGCAAATTCAGGTTTAGACAAGAGTTGTTCACTTGACGGCCAGTCGAAAAATGACGTGGTAGCCAGTCCACAACTAAAGTTAAAACTTGACGCTTAAATTCCAAGGTAATAATTTACCCTTGCGGAGCTCGATTGTATTGAGTCAACGGTGTGCTTATGTGCATATATCTTCTTAAACACCATGTGAATTATAAGCTGTGGTGGTTGGCAAAAGCTAAATACTTTCAGTTTCCTATTTTAGTTTTGTGATGTCACTACAAACACGTTTGTGATAAATCGTGACATAACTTTTCGGTGTGGCCGTCCTTTGTCTGCCGGTTTGTCGTTATGTTCGTCAACTTAATTTTAATTATGAAAAAATGTTTGTTTAGTTCGAGATTCGAACCGTCGTACTTTCGCACCTGAGTGTGCGATGTCATACGCTATGCTATTTACTGTCGGTAGTTACTATGATCTATAGTTGAGTTTTTAGCAGACTACTCTGCTAAGCACATTGTAACAATTGTGGTTGTTACAGTCTACCTCTGCTTCGGGTAAGGAAAGCGGAAAAGAGCAAGCTGTGCTCAAGTAATTTAAATTTCATGTTCGGTAGTGGGAGCTTGAGTAGCTCAGGATAAATCAATAAAAAAAAATAATATAAAATTAATTAGGTAATATAAATAAAATTAATAAGTAGCTTCAAATTAATTCAGGAATATAAAATTACTTAACGGTAGCTTAAAGTAGTTAAAGTGGGTTTTTTTTAGAAGCAAGTAGGTTAATTCAAGTAGGTAATTCAAAATTTTTTTTTTGTAAATAATTTAAGTCAAAGTTATAATTTAATTATAATATAATTTAGTTTACGGTGGTTCTGGCGATCGGTTGTCATTAATGGGAATGACGCGTGATGTTTCGCACGTTGTAATTTCTCGCCATCGTTTGATGTGCCGCGGTACCAACTGTATTTCGACGAATTCTTTGCGGCGTATTCTGCTGATGGAGTTGGAGGTGGTTCGGACGGTGTTGGTGCGGGTTTGGTAGCTGGCGATTTTCTGGCCGGTATGACTACTCGTTTTCAATGCTTCTTCTGGCCTACGGCGCTGCTGGGCTTTTGCTTTCAGCACAGCATTGTTACGTCTCAATAAAGGCGATGCGATCCGTCTTACGGGTGCTGGGGTGATGACGGGCTTCAGCTCGCGGCGGATTGCGAGCCGCGTTTCCCCAAGTACCATACTTATAACTTTCGCCTTAGTGCGGGGTGCGGTGCCGACCTGTGTTTGTTGAGGAGGCCGGTATTTTTTTGGTGGTGATGCGCTTTCGCGAAATTGTGGTGATAGTTTTTCTTCTTTTTGTCGGTCTCGCTTTATTTTTGTGTTTGATGCAAACCTGTTGAGTGGTGTCGGACATTGAGGTATTTGAGCAGGTGTAATCCTTGACATCTTGTATGTGCATCTTCTACGTCTTGCTTGGTGAGTCTGGAGATGCGGCAAATTCGATTGGCCAACCTGTGGAGTAAGGGCTTGTCCGGCAATGCTGAATCGGCAGTTGAGCTTCGGTAGTAGGTCCATGCCGATTACAAGATCTTCCTGTAAGCCTGGTAGGCTTACACGGGATGCCGCACTTTCATGGCGCCAATCTGTATAGTCACGATGTAGCTCTGTGTAATAGTGATCAATTGGTTGTTGGTCAACGCAAGTGTTTTACTCTCCTTGACCACCGGAGTATCCTGCCGTACGAGATTCTTGAAGTTGTCGCTTATGAACGTCAGCGAGGCCCCCGTATCAATGGTGGCCCTCAGTGGTCGGTTGTTGCAGATTAACTGGACGCGGTACATGTCGTAACCGCTGGTGTTACTCCGCCGGTGGGTTGAGTCATCAGCCGGTGTGTTGCGACACTGGCAATCGCGAGTCATAATTCCAGTTTCTCCGCAAAACGAGCAGAACAAAATTCTTGTCCCTGTGCAATTATTTCTGGTGTGTCCTGGCTGTTTGCATCTCCAACAATGTGTTTCTCGTGAGTAGGGTGTTTTGGCTACCCAGTTCGAGACATGTGGACGGGATTGTGTCCTGGCTTCCTCGCCACGGATGTGCTCGTATTCGTCGGTTTGTGCCATTAGTGTGTCGAGATTGTTGAAATCGCCACGCCGGATGTAAAGACGATATTCGGGACGCAAACCTTCGTATATTCTATCTACGAAGTTTTCGTGTTTCAACCGTGGGTGTTGACGTATCATGGCCGTCATGCCCATTATATAATCTTTAGCTCGTTCCCTGACGCCCTGTCGCCGTCGGATTATGTCTTCTTCCAAGCGTTGAAGGTGACGTGGTGGAAGGAAAAATTGGCATGCGGCTTCCTTGAATTGATCCCACGATGTAACTTCTCCTCGCTTGTAGCGCCACCAATCTCTGGAGCGTTCTTTAAGCAACTCATTGAGTGGTAGTAAGAGCTGGTCGTGCGGTATGCAGTAGCAGTCGGCCAATTCCTCAATATTTTCTATGAAATCTAGAATTGAGCGAGTGCCGTTGAAATGAACATTCCATTTGCGTACGGTGTTCATTAAGTCGGGTATTGCCGGTACATTTGCTGTAGTGATTGTTTCTGTTGTCATTTTTAAGGGTATAGCAGCGGCTGGTGTAGAGCGTACTATTGATGCGGTAGTTTGCGGTACGGTAATGCTCATGGCTGGTGTCGGGCTTGATGAGCGTGTTGATATTTTCTTTTCCTTTCGTGACTTCAGGAAGTTATTCAAACGCTGTCGCATCTCTCGCACGCCGCCGTCTGTCGATAGACAGAGCAACTCCATTTGTGTTTCTAGCTCCTCTTTCTTTAGTTTGTAGATAAAGCTTAGTTGTTGTGGTAAGGTTTCTTCCTTGTTCGTGTCTTCTATGTTGGAACCGCCCTGTGATGAAGGCGGTCCCTGCTCGGGCGCCATTTGTAACGAGTTTTCTTTTCCAGCTGGGGTAAGTTCAGCGGCCCCAGGGTCCATATCAGAAGGGCCTCGCAAACTTCCTGATTTCTTGCTTAAAATAGAATTAAACCTATAACGGTTCGCACGACTGTTGAGTTACAACAGTCTATTCACTGGCTACCAAAGGTAGCTCAGCTCGGTCGATGATGCAGTTGATACTTAATAAATATTACAAATTATCATAAAGGCAAAGTGCCTTGCAACTGAAGGTTGCTCACAAATGAATAGCAGGCCAATTGCCTGACAGCAGAGAAAGCTCTTTACAAATTCCAAGACTGGCCAAATGCCAGAGAGCAATCTGTTGGTCAGGGGAAATGCCTAAAATACAAAGAGGCAGGTCTAATGCCTGACAGCAGAAGGCTGCTTACAAACTGGGGTGAAGGGTTTCCTAAAATTTCGAGTGGGTTTATGCAAGTCTCAGGTTATGAGACTGCCACTAGAGTTGATTCACTGGAGGCCAGTATGGCAACCAGGACGGCGAATTTGAGGGCTGGAGGCTAGTAGAAAAATGACATAGCCACCAGCAACCAAGCAGAACTAGAGCAGAGCTCCTTTGCTGAAAGCCAGTAGAAAAATGACTTGGCAATCAGAAAAAAAAGTAGACTAGAGCGAAGCTCCTTTGCTGAAAGCCAGTAGAAAAATGACTTGGCAATCAGGAAAAAATACAACCAGAGTACCTTCCTTTGCTGAGTGCCAGTAGAAAAATGACTTGGCAATCAGAAAAGAAAAAAAAACAATGTATTAAGGTGGAACTCCTTTAGCAGCAACCAGTCGAAAAATGACGTGGGAGCAAATCAGAACTGAAGCAAATTCAGGTTTAGACAAGAGTTGTTCACTTGACGGCCAGTCGAAAAATGACGTGGTAGCCAGTCCACAACTAAAGTTAAAACTTGACGCTTAAATTCCAAGGTAATAATTTACCCTTGCGGAGCTCGATTGTATTGAGTCAACGGGGTGCTTATGTGCATATATCTTCTTAAACACCATGTGAATTATAAGCTGTGGTGGTTGGCAAAAGCTAAATACTTTCAGTTTCCTATTTTAGTTTTGTGATGTCACTACAAACACGTTTGTGATAAATCGTGACATAACTTTTCGGTGTGGCCGTCCTTTGTCTGCCGGTTTGTCGTTATGTTCATCAACTTAATTTTAATTATGAAAAAATGTTTGTTTAGTTCGAGATTCGAACCGTCGTACTTTCGCACCTGAGTGTGCGATGTCATACGCTATGCTATTTACTGTCGGTAGTTACTATGATCTATAGTTGAGTTTTTAGCAGACTACTCTGCTAAGCACATTGTAACAATTGTGGTTGTTACAGGCGTCAACGGGTGGTATGTGTTGGGCCCACCACCTGTTGTCACAAACCCAGCCGAATTATCGCCAATTTTTTTTTACGCGAGCCTTCATGTCACGCCAAATCTTCAATACTTAGCATTAATAACACTTGCAAATATTTTCACGAAAAAATTAAATCTAACCTTTTTCCATTCGAAAGTGGAACGAGCTGGAGGACCATTGCAATTTAAAATCGCTCGTATCCTCTCCCACTCTTGCTCACATTTGAGGCAATTTTTTTGAAACTGAGGTGCGCCTCTAGCCAGCTCAGGAGAGTTCTCCATCTCCTGCACCAAGAGCTCGAACTGTTTAGAATTTGTATACTTTGCACTAAAAGAAATAATTTCAATAAAAATAAATGAAAACTGATAATGAAATAATTAATAATTACCTATTTTTTTCAACTCCATTTCTGCGCTTAACTGAATGATCACTAACAGCCATTTGAATTATTGATTCGTTACTTTTCACTCTTGTTGAAATTTTGAAAAAAAGTGATACCATTTGAATTTTTGATTCGTTACTTTTCACTCTTGTTGAAATTTTGAAAAAAGTGATTCCACTATACTTACGCATTTTTCGTTTAAAAGAAAGCAATCTTGTTTTTCTTTCTCTTTTTATTAATTATATGAGTAAAATTGACAATATCATTAATTTGTATTATAAGTATTGAATTATTTTAATACTAACATTATAATATGTAATTAGTAATAAATAGATGTAAATAATAAATACATTTTGAAAATATGCAATATCATAAAATATTTTGCTTTAAAAATTTCATTTTTATGAGAAGACGACACCTACCTAGGTGTCGTCCAATTTTTAGACGTCGTCGTCAATGATGTCGTACTTGTGAATAATCAATCTCACATCGTTCCTCAGAGCTCGACGGCGTCGTCTTTAGAAATGTAAGCAAACAAATTTGTTTTGACGGCGTCGTATTAAAAAGTGAACTTGTGAATACTAATCAAGAAAAATTGCCGAAAAAAACAGTTCTTGACGACGTCGTCACTGAAAAAGTGAACTTGTGAATAAGGGTAATAAAAACATGAAGCATAGCAAGTTTTCAAAATTAAGTTTAACACGTCTCTTCGTCGCTTGGAAAAACAGAATTGGATAAAAGTTTTCAATCTCGTTTCCAACAATCCAATTCCTCATTATTATACCATATTAAATTAGATATAATGGTTGACTTTAATAGCACAATTTACTGAAACAATTAATTATCTGTTGCTTTTAGTCTATGTTTATTTGTCACTTTTAAAGATAAAGAGATAAAGAGATAGGATAAGATAAAGAGATAGAAAACTTGTGAAAATGCAACTCTGATTTTGGTTTTTGTAAAGTAGGTTAGTGATTTTCAGGCCCAAACAATCAATGCAATTCCAGGGAACCGATGTTTCAGACCCAAACATCAATGATGACCATAATATATCTAATAATTTATTGGCGAAAACACTGCGCTTTTGTAAGCATGAGGAAATAAATGAAATGAAATTTCGTGTAATAATTTAGTGATTCGCAAAATTGAGTGACTTATTTAATGTGGCAAAGCATTCCAGAGGGTAAAATAAATTAAACAAATATTTAGAACAATTTACTGAAACAAATTCTGCATGTTGCTTTATTCACATTACCCTAAATCCAAGCGAAGGGCTTTGTTTTGATTTTCATGTTTACTAATCACTCGCCGAAGCAATTAAATTGCAGTATATTTGTTTTAATAATCTTCACCTTAAATTAAAATATTGTTAATATTTTATGTGGTATAACGTTTTATTGATATTTCGAAATGAAGTGTTTTTTTTTAATAGGCTTTAAAAAGCATTCAAGCCAATTTTACAATATAAGTAATGGTAAAATTTATTAAACTAATTTATTTTACTAAATTAAATTAATTTAAGCTTAATTAAATTAAATATTTAAAAGAATTGATTTAATAATGTAATTATTAATAATAATGAGAAATTCACTTTGAATTAATATAAATAATTTAACAGTTTATTTTTCTAACCTGAATAGTTTAGTTCAATTCAATTTATTCAGTTTCACATTAAAAATATATATCTTAGTTTTTCAACATAATTGTGATGAATTCATCCTTAAGAGGAACTCTTAAAAAAGAAAATGCATATAAATACTGGCGTTGGCATACCTTAATTATTTTTTGACGTCGCAGCTAATTTTGACCCTTTTGGTGTTACCTGCTTATGCGGCTCGTAGTGTTTTAAGTACATTTTTTAGCATTCGTATGAAAACGGTGTTGCCTGCATTTTGTAATATGGTATAGACTAAATTTTAACGTAAATTATTAAAAAAGAATCATTAAACCAATATACCAAACCATTATAGCTCGCTAAATTAGTTTGAAACTATTTTTCGAAATATAAAATTTCATTATTTTTGGTATTGAACAAGTAATGTAGGTCACTTTTGTTTGTAATATCAAAGAATTCAATAATATCTATGCGGAATTTTGATAGTCTTCAGTTCAAGCATTTACTTTCGTATTGAATTATTGAGATTGTTACGTAAAACATACTCATACAATTTATGTACACGTCAATGCATTACATCGGTTTCGTATTTTTATATCCTATTCCCTTTAAAAAAGGGAAATGGGATATATTAACGTTGATACTAAATTTGTAACGCAGTGAAGGAGCCACAATAGATATAGAAAAGTATATATATTCTGGCTCAGAATGATCCCCTGAGTCGATTTAGCCCTGTCCGTCTGTCTGTCTGTCTGTCTGTCTGTCTGTCTGTCAGTCTGTCTGTCTGTCTGTCTGTAGAAATCACGATTACAAGAGAACGAATGAAGCTATGATCATGAAATTCGGTATGATTGTTTCATATTACAATAGGCTGGTTGGTATTGAAAATGGGCGAAATCGGACAACTTCCACGCCCACTTTTAGTATTTAATGTGAATTAAATCGCGTTTAGAGCTCAATTTCCCAGCTCCGAATACGAACTTAAAGGTGAAATTGTATATCCGATCCTACTATCTAATTTGAAAATATAATCCAATATAATATAATCCATAATCCAAAAAATGGAGACAAAATTCATACAAGCGTACAGGCATAAAAATAAAGATATTGACATGAAATTTGGCACAAATATTACCTGTCATCATAGGATGGGTGGTGTTGAGAATGGGCGAAATCAGAATGCTGCCACGCCCACGCCTCAATTAGAACTGTTTCACAAAAAATGAGCGTTGAAAAAAACAAATAAAGCATGAAATTTGGTACGAATGTTCTCTGACATCACAGGCTGGTTATAAAAGTAAATATAATAATTTAAATATAAATATATTATATATCTAAATAAGCCGCCGACATTTTATTTGAACGTTGTTATCATGAGATTCGGGAATAGGATATATAAGCTTCGGCCAGGCCGTAGATAACGTTCTTACTAGTTTGTTTCTTTTTGGAACTTAATTTGCAGCTTTTTCGCTATGTATTTTTTCACCACGATTTTTAAATCTGCAAAATTAAAATTTTTTTTAAACATTCCAAAGATTTCTAACTTTGTTAAAAGATGCCGAGTGTGCGAGTATGCTGTAAAGTTGGATGTCCAGGCGGTGGTCAATTTTTCAGGTTTTCGGACGCTGCCACCGATGGATCATGGTAAGATGTTGGATTGTCGATTGTTGAAATCGGGTTTAAAAAAATGATTCAATAATATTTTTCCACACGACGAATGGACGTGTAGGTGAAATTTTTTCACACTGCAGAAATCAATACGAAGATCCTAATTTGAGGAAACGCATAGATCAAATAGAAAAGGCAAAGTAAGAAAATGAAATTATGGATATTGACTAAAACGCTAGGATGGATAATATTTATATTCCTCAGAACTTACAACATGGCAATAACAATGTTGGAGAAGATAAAATGGAAGTTATGTAATTGCAGATGCATATGAAACTAGAAGAGGCCTTGGAGAGTACTGTGAAATCTGTTGGCGGTGACGGTGCTTTGCGTGAATGTGTTATTGCCAATCAGTTGTAGGGCATTTGCGATTGGATACCAGAATATAATTTATATAAATACTATCAGACCACGAGATTTTGAACTAGAGAAAGGTTTTATATTCCCCTAACATTTTTGTTTATGCACTTGTGGCATGAGCAATTACTCTGAATTTAATTCGACCAGAAAATGTAACAGGTAAGAGTAATTTTCGAAGTCATCGGAATAAATGACACTGACGTTAATACATATTGAATAAATTCCAGAAGTGCTCTCGCTTCGTTATGGATGACGCTTGGTAACGAGATCTGTAAGCTTGTCCTTCTCCCGGCAGAAAACCAATTTTAATGGTACAAACTTTACTTCCCGCAACAACTCCATAATGGTATACAAAGAAGTCATTAAATAATGCATTCATAAGAAAGGTGTATGCATTTCCACGCCATCCAAGAGGTATGCACGTTGGCGCGTTACCGGTTTTTTGGATATCCGAATCCCCAGTAGGTCCATATGACCAGTTGTTATTAAAATGTTAACTAATATAATTATAATAAAATAGCAAGTATAAATATCAAATATAAAATTAAAACAATAAAGACAAAGAGAAATTATATATTATTTACTTATAATATTTACATATTAATTACATATATAAATTACATATATTAATTATAAACTCAGTACAAAATTATTTTATTAAAGTAAACTAACAGATGTCAAATTAACCAATTAAAGGTACTGCACGTAATATTTGAATATAACAACTTTAAAATAATTGAAAAATAATTGAATGTAACAATTTTGTATAATTAAAGCATATCCATTGTCTCATTTCAACGGAATTAAATTAATTATTTCAATGGAATTTTTACCCACGATGATTCTGCTTGCAGTTGCAAATAAGAGGGAGTAATTTTGTCTTGAACCTTGAGCATAGATCGTAATGCACCTAGAGCTACCGTTTTGACTGTAGTGACCACTTTCTTTCCGAAACCTATAAGTTCGCAAGTAAGTTATTTATGTGAATAAGAAGATACAGATTTTGAATATATTTCTTTATATTTAGCCTTCCCAATAAGTTGTTTATTGGCGTAGAAACCAACATAATACGTTGCTAATACGGTATTTTTCGCAGGCTCTCCAATTAGTCAAGGCTCGAGTTCAGATAGTTGTCGTTCACGGCATATCGTCTTTATCATTTCCTCGGGATTGCAATAATGGCAACTGGAAGTCTTCTTCTAGTCTCTTACTGAATGAAAAGAGCTCTGAGTAATAATTCCAATCCAGTAAGTTTGATTTTCTTTCCGATTCATGAGGTCCCAGCTTTATCGCTTGTTACCTAAATTCACCCAACCTAACGCTTGATCGAACGGCTCTGCGCTGAGAGAATTAATTGGTAATTTTTAATAACAACTAAAGTCAAATTACTCACCAAGACCTGATGTTTCACTAATGGAACGCTTTATTGGGAATATCCGTATAATGTATCGAAACACTGATATTATAAAATTAAGACAAAGATTTGGTGGTAAATAGCACACAGCACTCACTTTAAATAGCGCCGACTTCGAATAACTCACACTTTCAAATAGTTATAAAAATCCCCCTTCCTATAATGCAGTAGATTATTGTTAGAATTATAATTCGGAACATCTTTACCGCCTCACAAAATCGCCCTTTTTGACGTTTCCTTAGTTGTTGTTGCTGTAAACAAAATCAACAACTAATTTTTTGTCGTTCTCGCTTAATTTCCGAGAAAAAGTCTTTGAAGTTGAAAATCCTTTAGGCTATATCTCGTAAACTAAACGAAGTAGCTGTAATACTAAATAAAAATAATATACCACTCGAATGGTATATAATATGGAATGGTATTATACTCGAATGGTATAAATTTTTTTTTTTAAAAAAAAACGTATTTTTCAAGAAAATTAAACACTCACATTTTAAGTACTTTTTACAGTTTATTAATTTTTTCTTTCTAAAATGTAAAATTAACCCCCATAAAATTTTCAATATCTAAAAATAAAGGTTTCCCAACTTTCTGCGTATATGTTTTCCATCAAAATCAATGCAGTAATTGCGGAGAAAACACATTTTAAAACTCAAAACTACTTATGTATGCCCTCATTTGCAGAACACAAATTTCACACGGTAACACTGCACTGCATACGATAACACTTAACAGCTATTTAAATGTCGAGTTATTTACACACCGGAATGAATATGTGTGCTGATATTCAATAAAATTTAGCTATATGTTTTTTAATAAATATCGAAAGTTGTATACTTGAAAGTTATGTATGATATTTGTTTGCACTGATTTTTCGAAAAGGCAATAAACTTGAGTCAGCATAAATCTGTCGATAATAAATTTTGTTTTCCTAAAAGTATCCATAAGTGACCATACCCTCAGCACGCTAAGTACTAAGCCAAATATAATATTGTTTGCATTAAAAGTGTTCACATATGGCGGACTTCGGCCGCGGCAAGGATTAAAACCCTCAGAACGTAAATCAATAAGGCAAATATAATATTGTTTGCATAAATAGTGCACATATATTGCGGCCTTCGATCGTGGCAAGGATTAGAACCCTCAGCACGTAAAACACTAAGGTAAATATAATATTGTATGCATAAAATGTGTTCATATATGGTGGCCTTCGGCCGCGGCAAGGACTAAAACCCCCAGCATGTAAAATGCTAAGGCAGATATAATATTGTTTGCATAAAACGTATTCACATATGGTATTTTCGTGAAAATTAATGTATAGATTAATGTACCAGATTAATGTACCAAAATAATGTACCAGAATAGTGTACCAATCCATTCGTTTTGAATCCAAATAAGCCTAATAGGGGGTACGCATTAGCTTTGTTCGTTTACTTTTGTAGTAAGATCTAGCAAAAGAGTATAAATTGTAAATAGAGGGGAAATTATGTTAAAAGTTAGCGAACAGTTGCTAGTACATTCTAGTATTTTGATTACTATGGATGGATATATGGATGGACTATGATGCTCAAATGCTACAGAAAACATATAAATAAAACAACCGTTTTCAATTTTCATTTCTTCATCCATTTACAATTCCAAAGTTCTTAGATTGCAATCAGCTGACAGCTGATTTTGACTATTTGCTGAAACGCGCTGGACAAAATATTTCCAGCAAAAATTATCACGAAGGGGAAATATTTTTCGCTCTCATTTACTAAATGTTCTTAGTTAACGAACGAGTTTCAGTACAAATTAACGCTAGCTAGTACTAGCTAGTGCGTTAACGAACACACCTATTATCGAACTTGACTGTCAGTCTTGCGCGAATTCTCTCAAATTTCGCTTTGACTGATAGTGTGGCCGCGTCATTTATTTATTTTAAAATATTTACATGGGAACTTTTTTCCTGGATCCGATCCACTGTTTTCCCCATATTTTTCTTTTCTTTATCTTTTTTCTTTTTCCGCTATCGCGATAAGAAATAATGCGCACCCGATTTTTTTTTTTCTTTCCCATGATACACGAATAAATCGAATTTTACAGCTTGACTGACGGTTTGAGCTTCGCTTTGACTGATCGTTTGGCCGTTGCTAGCCTACAGTCAAAACTGAAGCTGATCGACAGTCAAGTTCGATAATGTGTACCCCCTATAAAAGGTTACGTGAATGAGAAGGACCAATGCTCGAACACAACCATGGTTGCTTAAATCACGATTTTACAAATGGGAAAAATTGGGAGGCATTAAAGTGTAAAATAAGGCGTTATTATCACAACATAGAAGTTTTCAAAACTAATTTTCTCAAAATTAATAGAGCAATTTTGGTGAAAAAATACGTGCAGAAAGGTGAGAGGTACTGTTTTGAAACATTGACTGCATTAAGTATGGTATGTATATATTATTTGACTAAAAAAATTTATGAATAGAAAAAAATAGTAATAAATATAAAATGGAAGTTTTCGGGATGCGTTTAATTTTTTGGGTAAAACTCAAAGGTGAAGATTGCTGTCTGGTGTTTTACTTGGACACCTGCCATGATAGGCTTAAGTCCAAGGCGGGCCATCCCGCACGGGGTTGCGAGTACGAACTCTGTGAACGTACCTTTTTTTGCATATAGCGACAACCGACGCCCATTTCGCTTACGGCAGCCAACCGTAGCTTTATCATGTACCTGTGGAAGCCTGTGTGTGGCAGGACATTCCTCGCAGGTAACTATTGCGGCACTATCTAAGGCCTTGTGCCGGTGGGGACACTCACCGGCACTTGAGTTGACGTAGGCGGCCTCCTCGCGCAACTCTCGCGGAGACTCAAGGTCTCTACCCGCGTTTCTTTGGGTGGTAACCACAGCCACCACGAAGCTCCCACTAGGGGGCCTACCCACGATGCGCTATCTGCGTGGGCTTTATATTAGCGGGGTCATTAGAAGACCCTTCTACATCGCGCATCACCCGTGGTACCGCTTTCAAGCCTTCGGTGAGGCCTCGGAAGTGAACCAGCTAGTGAACCAGCTTGCAGTCTGGTCACTGCCATTTTGTTGCCCACACCGCAACGGGACTGGCACCCGATCAAAGGTGAAGAATAAAAAGGCATTAAAATTGTTTACAAGATATTGACAATTTTTTCTTTGAAAATTAAAATGGTAATATTTCTCAAACTAAAGGTGAGCGACAAAAAATTTTGTAATTTAGTGTTAATGGAATCACATTAAGGCCACGAAGCCGTATAAAAATTATTGGAGAGTTTGTGCGGAGGTAAAGTTACGCCAATAATTCTAATAATTCAATTCTGTTTTCACAACTAATACCTATGAAAAAATGTTAATGCATTGATTTGTTTACATAATATTTTCATGATATTTTCATGTCATACGTGACATTATTTTGGTGAACTACGCAACTTTTTCCATTACCCTGTACGTGTGTTCGGTAGTGTAAAATTTTGTCGTTTTTGGCACATTTCTTTGGGGGAAAAGAGCTTTCTATCTCGTTGTCTCTGGCCAATACGAAAATCAGAGATAATGAGATAGGAAACTTCTGAAAACTGCAACTCTGGTTGTAGATTTGACGCAGAAATGCATAGTAGTATTAGTGGAAACCGACGGAATTGATGACGTTTTCCCTCAGAAACTCACCTACGGTGACCCCAATGACGTAATTTGTACGTTCAAACTCACCTACGGCGCCCTAGTGACGTCAGTCTTCCAATGAAAAATTTTTGGCTTAGACCCCATTGACATATCATCTATTCAATTATTTTGAGATTTCAACTTAGTTAAAATTTATACATAAAAACATTCCCATTCAGGTACATTTTTTTGACAAAATTGTAATTGCGAGTGTTCATGTTTTTTATATGCACATAGATTTGTAGGTATTATTTGCTTAACCAAGAAATTTGATGTAATTTGTGAGAAGCCAGATGGAAAATATGTTTTTCCTCTGAAAGCATGTATCGATTAGTGTTTGATTACGCGTATCGTCCAAGTCAAAAAATCTTATGAGGGGATCCCAAAAGCCGTCAGTAGTGGGAAGTATATCAAATTCTGGTGATTTATTAAATAAATCTTTCTTTAAGCCCACATTACTTCTTTTGTCATCTTGAGGTTTTAACCTTTATCGTCCAACTCCCTTTTCTTTTTTAACTAAAATTGGTTGCGGCATAAAATCTTCCGTTTCACTACTACTGCTCCCATCAAATAAATTCCTTTCGGCTACTTCCATTTTTGATACTGTTTCCTCCGTTGTCTTTTTTCTTGTGTTTTCTCTTCACTTCTTTGCTCCTACTTTATCTAACTAGTAGGATTTCCATGAACAATGAAATTTCCTTTATCGTATATAAAGCAATTAAATTACTGTCGTTTATCAAGTCCATCTTCTGTCTTTTCATCGAATGCTATTGGCCCAAGAAAATGAAAAAATTTTAGCAGAAATTGTTTACATAATTTTTTTATGAAATGTCATATGTGACATTATTTTGGTGAACTACGCAACCATATGCATAACCCCTGTTCGTGAATTTCGGTCGTGTAAAATTTTGGTTTTTTTTGCCATATTTTTTTTTTTGGTAAAGATTTTCCTATCTCATTATCTCTGACGAAAATAAGGCCAGTGACAACTATCTCTGATATCGTCCGACTCCATATATAATTTAGCAGCCTCTGTAATTTAGTAACCATGGCGGACAGGTTGACTCAACTGCAGGACACTGTTAATCAGGTTGGTATACTCGAGTTTTATGGGAGCCTTATTCTAAACGGGGCCTTGATAACTCGTTTACTAGCAAGCAGAACATTTTTGCAACGCCATCGGAATAATACAGCAGACATCATTTCCCAGCAAGTTTGCAAATTTCGAACGAACTGGTTCACAAACTCCTGTTCAGAATCAGTCACAGGAGGACTATGCACAACTCTTTGCCCAATTAATATCACGATGCGCAAAAGATATTGATACATTAATAGAGTCTTTGCCCAACGAGGAGAGCTCTACAGAACTACAGCATCAGAGTCTAAAACGACTTGAAATAGACAATCAGGAAGTAACAGAGCATTTGGAGGAGGTCGTAGAAAAAGGTGAACTATTATTAGGAAAAATTCAAATAGCCCTGGAGGATATTGCACAGACGCAGTTGGATATGCAGACGGCAATGAAGAAATAAATGGAATATTGTTCTCTTCAATATCTTTAAAATATTTTTCATTAATGCGAATGAAGATGTAGTAACGCATGCAGTGTTGTCAATTCGGAATTAACATAAAGCATTACCTTATCTCAAGCGTTATAGAGCTGTATAATCATCGCTTCAGTGTCTGAGTGGCATGGCTATCACAAACGTTTTCGATCGCGAAATATTGCGAATCGTCTGGAAGATTAAAAGCAATCACGGACGATATAATTTTTGAATCGTCCGC
The DNA here is from genome assembly GCA_963966595.1 of Physocephala rufipes. Classification (NCBI taxonomy): domain Eukaryota; kingdom Metazoa; phylum Arthropoda; class Insecta; order Diptera; family Conopidae; genus Physocephala; species Physocephala rufipes. The sequence goes on from OZ016503.1 coordinate 19,465,870, forward strand.
GATACTTTCATTGTATGGAGTTGTTCCCTTCCGGAAGACTAGGGAAGATCTCCATAAATTATATAAGAAGAATTACCGAGCCGTACGTAGATTCCAGAAGTGTGATCGTCGACTCTTCTAGTGATCGTCTACGACTCTTCCAGAGGCGCCTTCTATGATTTTCAAAATGATCGTCGACGACTCTCTCGAAAGGGCCTTTTACAAATTTTCCCCAACAATCATCTGCGACTCCTCTAGACGCGTTTCAATTACTCAAAACTCATAAAAGTAAAACTTGTAATTTCTTAGTTTCATTTGCTTGAATTAGAAATCTAACAATAAGAACAATAACAAGCAAAATAACAACAGGACCAGTAACAATAAGAACAAGAACAATGACATCATTGCGTTTCAGACTTTATGCCTCTTCCGCTTGATGCGATGGAAGCCAATCACAAAACTCCCTCTCCTTGATTATTTTGCAGATTATCTTTCAAATTCCGTTTTCTACAGAATTAACCGGCAAATATTTTATATTGTAATTATTGTGAGAAACATCTACGTTAGACAGATTATTCTGTTCTAATTTCATTTCGCAATATTATGACCCGTATAATTTGATGTAATTAACATCCCGTTTCATATTAAAAAAAAATTTATTTTCACAACTATTTCGATGGTAGGTAACTGCATCCCATTGTTTGCCCATTGGCCTTTAAAATAAAACAGAAAATAATATGTTTTGTTGTTAAAGATTAACATTTTAAACACTCGTAAGGAAGAAAAGGAGAGCTAACGTTTTGCCGCTAGGAATATTGCGATGTTGAAGTTATTTTTTGAAATTATTTTGATGCATACATTTCTGCATTGCGAAAATAACAATATATAATTAAATGCTTCCACAAAACTAATTTTAAAAACTACCGGGTTCGAATTAAATATCTTCAGATCTTTCTATATTAAATGTGACTGAAGGGTATGCCACAAAATTCTGTCGAGTTTTCTAATAAAGTTACTTTTGATTTGTTCATAGGAAAAATTTATATTTTGTTGTAATTCCACCTGATCGTTAAAAACGAAATGATATCCTGGACGTGATATATTGGTTTCGAATTTACAATAGCAAATTTGGCCTTCAAAAATTGGATGTTCCTCTATTGCGGATATTTTCGTTACTCTTATACTCTCTTTCTCTTACTCTTATCTTCAACCAAACAATAATTATCCGGTTTCTTTATTGATAAGGTGAAATTTAAAAGCTGTATGTTTAAAAAGCCTTCGTAGAAAGATTTTCGAAAACGTCAGCAGGCTAAAGGGACATACATACTTGGTATTCCTGCACGAAACTTTTTTGTACTTGACGATCGTAAAGTCGACTTGCTATGGCAAGTCAATGGCTTTTATATTTGAAAGCATTTAAACCATTCAGCGATCCGTAATTATATACGACTTCATGAATACGTAATAAATAATGGAAATTACATGTTAAAAATCATCCATCATACAAATCCGGAATTTGGTCTGTAAACTCTGAGTAAACTATGACATTCGATATTGTTGCTGCAAGTTTCATTTTTCCATAAAATCGTATAGGCTATACATCTCCGTACAGGCCATACATCTCCGTACAGGCCATACATCTCTAGTGGTTGATTAGACTTCATCACAAAGAGAGTTGTATATAAAAAACTGCCTTAATTCAGTTTGCTGATCAGAAGATATTTCTTCATTATGTAAATTTTCAGAGTGATCGTTATAAACTGTGTTTTGTCGCGCTTTTTTGCGTTTTTCACGCTTTAAAATTTCGAAAGTTGATCCCCAAAACATTTTCTGGAAGATTATAATATATATACTACTGGAAGAGTTATAAATTGTTCATGCAAGCGGCTGATCTCCAGAAGATGTGGAAAAGTCGTGTAATTGTCGCGCTCTTCCGACCATCGCCCAGTGTACGCTTAAACATGATGTGTGAATGCGTGTACGTGTGTGTGCCTGTATATCCGTTTTTTTAATTGCATGTGCACAATTTCTCCTGCCGATTTTAAGTATTTTGTTCTTAAATTGAATTAAGCCGAAAGCTGGTTCAGGATTAGCGTAAAAAACCGAAAAATTTACGAAAGACATCAGAATGAAATTATAGAGCTTCAATGAAAATAATGGCACGTTATATTAAAGACAGCAAGGACGGCGCTGGAAGTACCACGTGCTTAGCTTAAATATTTACAGTACGGATTGACAACACAATATTAGAACAACGTAAAACGTGTGGTTTGTAATTATCCTTAAGTATAGACAAGGGAAAAATAAAACAAACTAAATAACGCTCTCAGTAATTTGTAAGAGGATTTTCCTGTTCAAGATTTCGAAAGTTTTTCTATGCCCTAGGAACAATTTAAAACAAAATAATCCAGCAAAGAAATATTTAGAGTCATATTTAGAGTCATTCGAAAAGTGAAAAAATCATCAAAATGTCAATTTAATTAATTCTATTAATAGGGGTCCTTTTTTCAAGCGGCACATACATTCATTGTGATACTACGAACGACAGAACGCATATGCAATTTGGAAAGAGAAGCCTCAGAGGTATAGGTAATTTTTGAAAATATGATACTATTAAAATACCCTGAAGGTACCTTATAGAGGTTCTACTATTATAATTCACAAGAAAGCTATAACATTAGTTTCTTAAATTATTAAAGCAATAGAAATAGAGATCATACACACGCATTCATGAATACACATATTCTTGTTTTTAAGGTGGTGAAAAGTAGATTGAAAAATTGTATTTTAGAGCTTCATATATCAAGTGCAAGTCTATGTTAATTTGAGTGCATAGTGTAAACCACATATTGTTTTAAGTAGATAACAAAATCTATTTTATGGAACATTGTTGGACTTCTAGCCCTCAGTCCAACACCCCCACTAGAGTTAAAGCATAGAGTAAGAAATAACATATAATAACAATATAACAATATAAATAACAAATAATAAGTAAGTTATTTCTTACTCTATGGTTAAAATGTCGAATGCTTAGTTTTTCTCTGCATTCATTAAATTGTTTTGTGGGACGAGCTTTTGCCAAAACATCGGCTACCATATTTTGAGTACTGTTGTATACTATGTTTATGGCTTCGTTCTGCACCAGCTCCATTACAAAATGATGTCGAATATCGATGTTTCGATCGTGCGTGATACATGTTATTGTGGGCCAAATCAATATCGTTTTTGTTATTTGAGAATAGGAGTCATGAATATTGTGGTTCTTGCTAGATTTCAGCATACAGTGACTTTAATCATATAACTTCTTGACATGCTGCTGCAATTGACATATATTCAGCTATCGTCGTTGAGAGTGCTATTGTTGTCTGTCGCTTTGAATTCCATGCGATACAGCCACCTTGGAATATAAACGCATATCCTGTTGTTGAGCGTCGATTCTGTAAATTACTCGCCCAATCTGCGTCTGTATATCCAATCAATTTACCATTTGGTTCATTTGTAAATTCCAGTTTTGTAATATGCAGTGCCTTTCAAGTATCGAAAAACGCGTTTTATTGCTACCCAATGAGCTTTTCCTGGATTCTTGTTGCATCGAGATAGTAAACCAACTACAAAGGAAATATCTGGACGGCCTATTACTTGGTAAATAATTTTCTCCATTTCTTTTATTCCATCTTCTTTGGTGGGTGATAATTCGGCAGATAATTTCTGATGGATATCTATAGTAGTACTTACATTTTTGCTATCTGCCATATTAGACATATTTCCTTAAAATTTTTCTTAAATAATGCTCTTGATCGATCCATTGTTTACCTTTCTCTCTGTCACGGGTAATTCTCATTCCCAGTCTCCAATATCTTTCACATTAAGCGTTGTTTTCAAGTAATTTTTAATTTTACTTTTATGGTCTTCATTATTGGAGAATATTAATATATAATCTATGTCCCCCCCTTCTATATGGTAATATATGCATGGATCAGTTTTTGATTGTTGCATTCCATAATTTCTTAAAATGTTCACAGTTTCCGGTTCCAGCAACGACTCGCTTGTTTTAACCCATTTAGTGAATGATTGAGTTTGCATACTTTGTCTGCTTCATTTCAAAAACTCTGAATATTTCATATAAATTTCTTCTTTTATTTTACTTTGTAAAAAGGCTGCTACTACATCCATTTGTTCAATATCAGGATGATATTTGATTGACCCTACCAAATTCATAAATTCCTGAAAATGTACAACTTTACCCTTTGACATTATAAAGTATCCAAAAACCTTTCTTGAATAATCGTCAATAAATGTTAACATAGTATATAGTGATCACATAAATCTGCATGGACTATTTCCAATAGCTTTGTAGCCTTTGTACCAATTTGTGAATGGTAATCTTGATATCCTTTCATTTATGCATGTTTCTCAATCAGTTTTCTCATTATGAAGTTGTTTTCCTTTTAAAACAGTTTTTCGACTTTTGCAAAATATTACCACATAGATGGCCTAATCTAATGTGCCAAAGCCCAATATTATTTTACTTTTTTTTCAACACACACACTTGTCTGTTGTAACTGATTTAGTTTGAACATACCTTCTTCAATACTTCCTGTTACAATCATCTGCCTTTCCGGTTAACTGCTTTACATCCATTATGACTAAGTATAATCGTGTGCCCTTGCTTTACTATTCTAGATATAGATAATAAAGTCGTATGACATTCAGGCAAATAGAGTAAATCACATATTTTTATTTTATCTGTTTCATTTTCATTTAAAACTATTTCCAAATCAGCATTACACAATGTATTTCCCGTCATTATTGAATTATTTTCTGTCACGATTTCAAATTTTGAAAAGGTCAATAAATTGTTTAATATAAATTTGTCTTTAACATGTGCGATGTTGCACCTGTGTCAAGAAGCCAGTCATCATTGCGAAATTCATTAGCTGCTAATGATGAAAACATTGCCCTTCGTTATGAATATTTAATGTAATAATTTTGTATAATTAAGGTATATCCATTGTCTTTAAGGCACCATCCTCGCCTATATTATCGAACTACCAATGCATACATAGTCGAAAAGCATCTGCTTCATACACTATTACGATTTTGTTAATCCAGCTCCACTTGGACTCACTCTCCGGCACAATTTTTGGAACATTGTAGTGCTCCTAAATAAGGATTTGAGGGCATTGCATTTCTGTCCAGAGCATGGGTGTCATTGGCACATCATTTGGTGGTCCAATCTCACTTGAAATGGCGATGGCTATTAATAATTTATTTTCACCAATATTTAGCTGAGATCTAGAGAGCTAATATGAATAGAACTTAATATAGATAACTGTTAACATAATTACTTACATAATATTCTCATGAAATGTCATACGTGGCATGCTATGGTGAACAATGCATTCGTATGCAAAAGTCCTGTACGTGAGTTTCGGTCAGAGAGTTATCTCTGGTTTCGGTTGAGTAAAATGTCGTTGATTTGCAACATTTTCTTTGTGAGAAAAGCGTTCCCATCTCATTATCTCTGTCCCTGGTCAACAGTGACGCGGGGCTCATTTCGTGTCAGAGATGTCTCTGTTTCGTGTTTTGTTTTAAGCAAATTAATGGAGTCCTGGAGATATGCACGAATCTCAAATATATAAATAATAAGAAATCATAAGTAAAGAAAAATTATATTATATTTAGATAGTCATACTACTTCCGGTTTGTTCGTCGGTTTTGTGTTTCCTTCCTAATCCCAGGAAACATTCCGCAATCTTGTAGTGGCGAGGTTGGAACTCTTCGAATTTGCAAAAATAATTATTGATATCCCCTAAACTGCAATAGATATGCAAATATCGTTAGTGTCATTAGAAAGCTCATATAAATGTTAATAATTTATGTAGACTTTTTATCGAAAAGTTAATAGTTTTTGAAATAAACGAATTTTAACATGTTGCTACCTTTTTGCGCCTTGAATAATTTCTTTGGATGAAATGTGTGATTAGTGCATGTAGTTATACTTAAAATAACTAACACGATTATTTCAGCTACAAAATTTTTTCATACAAATCGGTGATCTATTCGTAAAGAAAATCCAGTTTCAAATTTATAACGAACTATTTTTCGCAATTTGTTGTTTTTCTTAGATTTTTCTTAAAAATTTATCGCCTACTGCGGTATTCTGAAACAAACTATCTTTTGAGAACAATTTTCATATTTTAGTTATTTGAATTAAATTCCAATCCTGGAGCTTCCTTATAATATTCGGTGCAAGGTCTCCGTCGACCTCGCAATTAAAAAGTTGGTTTATATTTGTTAAAAAGTTCTCTGATTGTTACGCATTCGTGATTCGCGCAATTATAATAAAATATTTAAACCTAACAACAACAATAGGGGGCTGTACATTGTAAGAGCCAATGTTGCGTACTTTATAAAATCGCACTATTACAAGAATGCATAGTAACGAAATTCAAAAAGAGTAATTAATACTTACGATAGTCAGTATTCTCCGTAAATAAACCACTGACCTACATGAAACAAATTCCGTATGAAAACTGAAATGATTTAATTTTTTATTTTAAGTATAAATGCATGCACTAATTACACATTTTATTTAGAAGAAAAAGATGTTAAAAATATGTTAAAATTTCGCTTATTTCAAAAACTGTTAACATTTCGATATAATGTCTTTTTACATAAAGTAATAATATTTATATAAGCTTTTTAATGACACTAACGGGAGTAGCAGTAATTATTTTCCAAATTTCAAATCCGCTTAGCCCTAAGCGATAGCTGCGATTTCTTTTGTCGGGAAGAGAGCACAAAAACAACAAAAAATACCAAAAATAATGTCCCAAAAAATTTTAGCACAGCTTTTAATATACCGTGAAATACTTTTTCTTGAGTTTTGTTTTATACCAGATAAATAATTTGCAGACCAGTTTCTCGTTTACCAGAATAAAATAATTAACATCATCTTGATTTTATTTACTGCATCATAAATTCTATGCTATCTAATTATTGAAGAATATGGAATAACAATTTTAATGTACATTGATCGATACCTATGCAAAACTGAAAGCGCAGATTTATCGAGAAACATATCAAATTCCGAAGAGTTTACAATTTTGTAAATGGATTCCTAAAATACGCGTGAGTTAGCTCGTGGCTTCTCATTATCCCTGAAACGAGAACAACGAACGGGTTCTCACACACATTGTGTACGCGAATTCTACAGACCATAAAAAAGTTTAATTTCCAGCAACGGGTATCCTATCTCTTCATTCCTCATTTCTATGTTAAATTTCTGTTGTTAGCATATTTGTTGAAATGTTGATCTCTCAAAAGTAACTGTCTTTTAAATAAAACTGTATTTAACTTTAATAAAAGTAATCATTATTGGTTTCGTAACATCGTGTTTTATGTTTACATGTTCAATACTTTAAATGGTAATAGTTCCTTTGCCAGACGATAGCGACAAAAGGTTTGTTCAATGCCAATGAGGTGAATATGTTCCAAAATCTCATGAAATTACTAGATCTTACTTTTTAAACATAAGGTGTTAAAACCACGTTTTCAAGTTTGCCGTCCTCTTGTCCAATTTTAAGATCGAATGCAAAATCTGGAAACAATTTCAGATTTGCGACATTACAAACCATCATGACACGTCTCAAATTCAATCGGATTTAACGTAGACAGCGCTGAATTTATTCAACCTCACAAAATATTAAAATATTTAATTGGAGCTAACTGGAATTTCTCGATTTAATCGTCTCATAAGATTAAATCGATTTAATGAGGTCAAACGCAGGAAATAAGGATTTTTCGATTATTTTATTTATAATTGAATCGAGGCTTTATGTTTGAATTTACAACTTATAAAACACTTCATTAAAATTAAAGATTTTCTGGAGCCTGAAAGTGTAATTATTATTTACAGTATTCATTCACGACAGATCCAGAAATTTGGATTATTTACAAATAACGTATCTACGATATTATTGTATACTAATACAATACTGTATACCTTGTACTTAATTTACTTAATAATAGAATAATTTGCGTATGATGCGTACGTTAATCAATGTGAGACCAGAGAATTAATTCCTTACTTTTCGAAAAGTAAAAAATATTATTTTATCTCTATGTATTATTTCCAAGATTGGAATTTTTTCTGTAATTCTTAATTTTCTGGACGAAGTAACCTTCGAGATTTTCTGCACATTTATAAAATGTTGACTCCTTCGAATTGTAGTAACGGCAGTTGTCAAAAATTTTCGTCATATCCCCAATGAATTCAGATAATTCCTTGTACTCATTCATATTTAGTTTGGCTTCAATTTTTTGCAAATCTGAAATGATAATTTTTAAATAGTTTAATAAACGCAGTAATACACGTTTTCTTCAACAAAGACATAATTCGAAATGGACAAATTTCCATTCCACTCGTTCAATGATTTTTGGTTAGATATGTTTAGGTAGATTAGGTATGGTTAGATATGGTTAGAGTATTTCATCTCATCTCGAAGTGAACTGAAATTTTGTAATTTTTTGACATTGCTGTAGCAAAGAATGACTAATATTTTATACAAGTCTTCTAAGAAATTTTATAATTATTCATGCACGGAAAAATGTGAAATTTCTTAAGAAGACCTTCGTGAAGATTTCGTGACTCACAAAATTGGAAATGTATTGTAACGGCGTTAATTGGTCAATACATACATCTGTGTAGCCTTTTCAAAATCATTCGATCCAATTCTAAAAAGATCGTTATAACATAAAATATAAAGTTCTGATAATCCGTAGTGTTTTTGTAATAGGAATTTGTCCTTTAGAAATTTTCGTTAAGAATCAGTTTAATACTCGCATTGAAATATTCACTCAGAATTTGATAATTTGTTCACAGCCGTTTTCTCTTTATTTTTTGAATTTTTACAAGCGTACTAAAAATTATTTTAATTTTGTGGGCAAGGGCATAGAAAGTTTCAATATAAATATAATCGTCTTTGCAAAGTAAAACAACAACGCTTTTTGCGTCATATTATCGAGCAATTCGAATGGTAACGGATGATTGTGGCCGAATGCGGTTTTCGAAATACTTCTTTAAGCGCTTGTAAAAATTGTGTTGCCACAGTTTTTGATGGCGGATTGAATAAAATGGCGAAAAATGCAATATGAACCAAATAAGATATATGAGTATTATATCATTTCGGAACCTTCGAAGAGGAAACATATAATAGTTATATGCCCCGAGAGCTACTGCAAAAGAAGGCATATAAAGTAAGTATGTCATGAGAACCGGTTTGAAATAAGTTTTCTTCCAATTGGCAAAATGATAGAATATTTACAAAATCCTGAAATAAGTCTAACTGTCTCGACAAGCTGCATAAGCACAAGTTGTTACCATCCACAGCTGAACTGAAGCAAAGAAGTAGCCGCGAACCACCGAAATTTTCATATTTTAGTTATTTGAATTAAATTCCAATCCTGGAGCTTCCTTATAATATTCGGTGCAAGGTCTCCGTCGACCTCGCAATTAAAAAGTTGGTTTATATTTGTTAAAAAGTTCTCTGATTGTTACGCATTCGTGATTCGCGCAATTATAATAAAATATTTAAACCTAACAACAACAATAGGGGGCTGTACATTGTAAGAGCCAATGTTGCGTACTTTATAAAATCGCACTATTACAAGAATGCATAGTAACGAAATTCAAAAAGAGTAATTAATACTTACGATAGTCAGTATTCTCCGTAAATAAACCACTGACCTACATGAAACAAATTCCGTATGAAAACTGAAATGATTTAATTTTTTATTTTAAGTATAAATGCATGCACTAATTACACATTTTATTTAGAAGAAAAAGATGTTAAAAATATGTTAAAATTTCGCTTATTTCAAAAACTGTTAACATTTCGATATAATGTCTTTTTACATAAAGTAATAATATTTATATAAGCTTTTTAATGACACTAACGGGAGTAGCAGTAATTATTTTCCAAATTTCAAATCCGCTTAGCCCTAAGCGATAGCTGCGATTTCTTTTGTCGGGAAGAGAGCACAAAAACAACAAAAAATACCAAAAATAATGTCCCAAAAAATTTTAGCACAGCTTTTAATATACCGTGAAATACTTTTTCTTGAGTTTTGTTTTATACCAGATAAATAATTTGCAGACCAGTTTCTCGTTTACCAGAATAAAATAATTAACATCATCTTGATTTTATTTACTGCATCATAAATTCTATGCTATCTAATTATTGAAGAATATGGAATAACAATTTTAATGTACATTGATCGATACCTATGCAAAACTGAAAGCGCAGATTTATCGAGAAACATATCAAATTCCGAAGAGTTTACAATTTTGTAAATGGATTCCTAAAATACGCGTGAGTTAGCTCGTGGCTTCTCATTATCCCTGAAACGAGAACAACGAACGGGTTCTCACACACATTGTGTACGCGAATTCTACAGACCATAAAAAAGTTTAATTTCCAGCAACGGGTATCCTATCTCTTCATTCCTCATTTCTATGTTAAATTTCTGTTGTTAGCATATTTGTTGAAATGTTGATCTCTCAAAAGTAACTGTCTTTTAAATAAAACTGTATTTAACTTTAATAAAAGTAATCATTATTGGTTTCGTAACATCGTGTTTTATGTTTACATGTTCAATACTTTAAATGGTAATAGTTCCTTTGCCAGACGATAGCGACAAAAGGTTTGTTCAATGCCAATGAGGTGAATATGTTCCAAAATCTCATGAAATTACTAGATCTTACTTTTTAAACATAAGGTGTTAAAACCACGTTTTCAAGTTTGCCGTCCTCTTGTCCAATTTTAAGATCGAATGCAAAATCTGGAAACAATTTCAGATTTGCGACATTACAAACCATCATGACACGTCTCAAATTCAATCGGATTTAACGTAGACAGCGCTGAATTTATTCAACCTCACAAAATATTAAAATATTTAATTGGAGCTAACTGGAATTTCTCGATTTAATCGTCTCATAAGATTAAATCGATTTAATGAGGTCAAACGCAGGAAATAAGGATTTTTCGATTATTTTATTTATAATTGAATCGAGGCTTTATGTTTGAATTTACAACTTATAAAACACTTCATTAAAATTAAAGATTTTCTGGAGCCTGAAAGTGTAATTATTATTTACAGTATTCATTCACGACAGATCCAGAAATTTGGATTATTTACAAATAACGTATCTACGATATTATTGTATACTAATACAATACTGTATACCTTGTACTTAATTTACTTAATAATAGAATAATTTGCGTATGATGCGTACGTTAATCAATGTGAGACCAGAGAATTAATTCCTTACTTTTCGAAAAGTAAAAAATATTATTTTATCTCTATGTATTATTTCCAAGATTGGAATTTTTTCTGTAATTCTTAATTTTCTGGACGAAGTAACCTTCGAGATTTTCTGCACATTTATAAAATGTTGACTCCTTCGAATTGTAGTAACGGCAGTTGTCAAAAATTTTCGTCATATCCCCAATGAATTCAGATAATTCCTTGTACTCATTCATATTTAGTTTGGCTTCAATTTTTTGCAAATCTGAAATGATAATTTTTAAATAGTTTAATAAACGCAGTAATACACGTTTTCTTCAACAAAGACATAATTCGAAATGGACAAATTTCCATTCCACTCGTTCAATGATTTTTGGTTAGATATGTTTAGGTAGATTAGGTATGGTTAGATATGGTTAGAGTATTTCATCTCATCACGAAGTGAACTGAAATTTTGTAATTTTTTGACATTGCTGTAGCAAAGAATGACTAATATTTTATACAAGTCTTCTAAGAAATTTTATAATTATTCATGCACGGAAAAATGTGAAATTTCTTAAGAAGACCTTCGTGAAGATTTCGTGACTCACAAAATTGGAAATGTATTGTAACGGCGTTAATTGGTCAATACATACATCTGTGTAGCCTTTTCAAAATCATTCGATCCAATTCTAAAAAGATCGTTATAACATAAAATATAAAGTTCTGATAATCCGTAGTGTTTTTGTAATAGGAATTTGTCCTTTAGAAATTTTCGTTAAGAATCAGTTTAATACTCGCATTGAAATATTCACTCAGAATTTGATAATTTGTTCACAGCCGTTTTCTCTTTATTTTTTGAATTTTTACAAGCGTACTAAAAATTATTTTAATTTTGTGGGCAAGGGCATAGAAAGTTTCAATATAAATATAATCGTCTTTGCAAAGTAAAACAACAACGCTTTTTGCGTCATATTATCGAGCAATTCGAATGGTAACGGATGATTGTGGCCGAATGCGGTTTTCGAAATACTTCTTTAAGCGCTTGTAAAAATTGTGTTGCCACAGTTTTTGATGGCGGATTGAATAAAATGGCGAAAAATGCAATATGAACCAAATAAGATATATGAGTATTATATCATTTCGGAACCTTCGAAGAGGAAACATATAATAGTTATATGCCCCGAGAGCTACTGCAAAAGAAGGCATATAAAGTAAGTATGTCATGAGAACCGGTTTGAAATAAGTTTTCTTCCAATTGGCAAAATGATAGAATATTTACAAAATCCTGAAATAAGTCTAACTGTCTCGACAAGCTGCATAAGCACAAGTTGTTACCATCCACAGCTGAACTGAAGCAAAGAAGTAGCCGCGAACCACCGAAAATTTTCAACTCTCGAACTGAAAGTGAACATCTAAGAACATATTCGTTTACCGCGAACAGGACTAACACAGTCAATTGCGGAGCATAGTATAAAAGAGGCATAAGAAAAGTAGACAAAAATCACAATACAATAAATATACGGGTAATATATGGGTGTGTTGGGAACTATCGAGCTATTTGATTTTAGTACTCAGGCGTCGGTAGTTTTTCGGTAGTTTAGTATTCAGAAATCTACCAAGAGCAACGACCATGTTGTAACCGCATAGTTGAACTCGAATAGGTCGAGTGAGAGAATGAACGAAAAAATCTCGATAGTTGAAATCATTCAGGTACTAACTATCGATAGTTGAAATCAGTCGGTAGTTCCCAACACTAATACGGGTACGGTGGCACGACATATGGTTCTTGCAGGATAAATTTTTTCGATCGACAAACAACAGATAATTCGAACCCAGTACCATTCAGAAAACGTTCTATTAATGAGGTATTTGCTTTAGGGGAGATAAAGAATCAAATATTTATTAATTATGATAAGTGTATTTAAAGTTATGGAGCTTTATATTTTGTTTTTTGAAAACAATTTAATATGATTGCTTTGTAACAATTTGTAAACAATCGAGCTCTTTTTACCACTGTCACATACGAGTACGGTGATACATGCGATTTCCCTAGCGATGTTAGCTCAGCATCACAAACATATGACGCGAGATCATTATTAGTTTATAAAAATTGTTCGTATTCAATAGTGCCGTGAATAACCGGATTATTTTACAAAATACTGAAATATATACACGATTTTACTGGCGTGTCGTCTTACATTGTTTGCTTTCTATATTTTCTTAATTGGTTGCAATATGTCTCAAAGGATATAATAATTAATATTCGGAAGTGTTTAAGATTTTTTTTTATTTTACAGAGTGGAGTAGAAATATTGCGAATATGTCTTCAGTTTTCCCTTCATCTTCCTATACGAGAAAAATAACTAAAAGAATGCACAAACAAATAACAATGCGAACTCTCACAACCTTCTATTGGGAGAATAAGTACAAACTTAAGAAGAGACACACTCGAAATTGATTAGTATGACAAACGTCTAATTTACCGCAGATTGAAAATGAAACACTAATTCGGCAATAGACAATTTACTACTTAAAACCATTAACGCTAGAAAGGGCTTCTATACAAAGCCTGAACAATGCCTGAGTATAAAAATATTTACTTAGAAAGGCGTGGAACATATCTTCAATTGGTTTATTCTTCTAAGATGGCTCTACGGTTAATTTTCATACATGGGCACCACATTTTAGCTGCAGTGACTCAACGATACATTTAAAGAAATATTAAAGTTCTAAAAAAGTCGTAGCTCAAAATTTCGATTGCGAATGTGATCGCACGAATAGCCTGCGATCACATTCATAGAACACACAATTTGAACAATAACAATTTACGATCAAACACCCTGGGAAGTGCTTATTATTATGGCGGCAGCTGTATAAGATTACAGAAAGCTTGCTTACCCATGGGATCCTTGATAATTTTATAATAGTCAGGCGCTTCATTTGGGTCAACTGGTTCCATAAATGGCCATGCACTTTTGTGAGCCTAAATTCAAGTGTATTTATTAAATTTCGTGAGTTTTATTTCTAACGCTTTATTTTTTACCTGAATTTCTTTAATAATGGTCTTCAATACATCTTTATTCTTCTCAGTGAGACTTTTTTGAGAATTTACAGATTGATTTCGTTGACAATTTGGACATACATATTCATCAATGAATTCTGCTTCACTTTGTGCAATGCCAACACAGCGACCATGAAACCAATCTTGACATTTATCACAACAAATATAAAATTGTGATTCGTCATAGGGCTGTCTGCAAGAGCAATAAAGCTCCTGAGTCTCTCTCGCGCGCCTACAATCGCCACAAATGAACTCAGATAACAGTTTTGATTCTTCTTCTGATATATTAACGCATTCTCCATGAAACCAATTGCTACACAAATCACAACCAACATAAAATCTAAAAAAATTTGCAATTACAAAAAAATAATCTCATAAACCTTTAATCGCAATAATTAAAAACTTTTATACATACTTAGTATCATCATAGGGGGTGCGACATGTGCAATATAGTTTTTCCTTTTTCTTAATTCCCTTCTTGGACTTGCATTGGTGTGCTTTCGAAGCTTCGGGATTGTTTTTATTTTTAATTTGTCTGTGAATAAAACTATTAATATTCTCATACGTATTATAATATTGTCAATATAAAGTTTACTTCTTTTCACTTGACATAGAATCTCTACTATATTTGGATTTATTCTCTGTTTTAACGACCTCCCCTGTCATTTCCTTTAAAATTTCCTCTTTAATTCTTTGCTCTAGAACGGTTCTCTTCTTCAAAATGTTTTTCTTTAATGCATCCTTATGCCGTTGCAAATTGGCTGACTGTAAAAGTTACATTTTTTGAGAAATGTTTAGGCGATTTCATGAATTGTACGTACATTTATCTGGCATCCATTCCTTTCCACACACAAGCCATTATTTTTATCAAAATCCGTTAGAGCGTTTGAGTCATTGTAACGTAAACCTTGTTTTTTATACTGATCAGACTCCAGTAACCTGGATAGGAACTTACTTTTCTTGCTCCTGAAATCCAAGTTCAGAGATTTTTTCGGCATATTCTCATCAATATCTACCAACTTATTTTTGGGTTTTGATGAATTCAATGATGTTTCTTCGAAGACAGTTTTAACCACACCTTATTTTAATATAACTTTTACTTTTATAAATATAAAATTAAAATAAATTATGTCTAACCTGGGCTGGCTATGTGTGAAATTGGTTCCTGTGATGAAGATTGGTTTTCTCTTGAAGTAAATATTGGACAATTTAGTTGAGATTGGGATCCTGAATTAATTTCTTGCGGTATTACAGGCTTCCACTTTTCTGAAGTCAACTTAACAGAATGGGTTGCCTAAAATAAATTATTTAATGTAAGAATAATAAAAACTTGACATGTTTAGCGTTGAGCTTTTAAAAAGAAGACATTATATTTTTCTCCAATATTTATAAAAATACAAAAACTCATAAATATTTTATATTTCATTAACATCTGAATTACGTTGGCGACTAATATCTTCATTGAATTGTCTTAAACAAACAACTCACTTCTATTCTAGAATTGATTTCTTAAGAAATCATCGGCAAACCCAGAATATATTAAATTATTAATATAGAAACTTTAATTGCTCAGAAAAATTACAAAAAAGAACACTACAAAATCAAGAAGTAATCACTGAGTCACATACTTCTTGATTCACAGTATATTTAGTTATTTGTATAGTAGTCCCAAAAATTCACAAGTCGAATACAAAAAAGTGTTTTTACTTAATGCCAATAACTAAAGGTATTTAATCATAGCTATGGTTTTGACCGTAGAGCCATCTTGTGGGGAAGAATTCGATCTTCTGTAAATATTTTCGAAATTTCAGTTGCTAATTTAGAGTATACTAAAGCAGTAGATGACGCAAGGTTCGTTAAAAAATTATCACGAAAAATTTGCTTAGTTTTCTTGGATTACAGGAGCTTGGTGCATCATGAGTTCTAGTCGCAGGATAGACAATGAGGAATCTATAACGTATGCGTAGTTGCGGAAGAACTTAAAATTGACAGGTATATATTGCATAGAGAGTGATTTGAAAACTCCCTTGAAGGGGAACTACAGGGAGTCTTTGAAAAATGTTATAAATGTTTCCGATTTTATTCAAAATTGTTTAGTGCCTCAAGGTGTTATTTTACGAAAATGAAATGAATTAGCACGCGATTTTGAGAGTGGATTTCCGACGTTCTCAAAGAAATCCGGGGCAATCGAGTAAATATTTTACATTTCTATATGAAACCAACATTCTGGTATGCCACGTACGGAGGTTGGTTCTACTAACACCTATTTCTCTGTGATGTTTTTAAAATTGTCACGGAATTGTAATTTATTTCAGCGAAAAATTTAAAATAATATACTGTTTTTTTGTTAATTTCAGAACAAGTTCAAGTGTCATGTGTTTATGTACCAAACATGTCGACGGGGAAGGTACCACATAGGTTTCAGTATACGTCGACGATGTTTTGGTATCTAGTCAAAATTATAGCGGCATTCAAGAGACGAAAAAATTATTAAAAGGAAATTTTGAAATTAATAACCTCGGTGAAATAATCCACAATCCAGAATGCGTCAAATGTAATTCGGAATAGTCAATTGTAAATCATCAGAAAGCATCAATTGTAATTCAGAAAGCATAAATTTGAACTTATTAAAGGCACACTCGAAAAATTTAAGTACAATATAAAAATGATTTGGGCTTGTTGGAAATTTTACAATTCAGTTGTACCCTCGTTCGCCGTACCCCATCCGCGGTTATGTCTGTTTCAACTTATGTTAGAGTCATGTTTAATCCATGATATCATGGTCGTTACTACTGCATACTTGGTCGGTAACAATCTTAAAAATTTTACATAGTAGGAGTTTTCAATTCAATGCTTTTTTTCAATTTCTTTATAATTAAAATTATTTAATAAAAATGGAATTAAAAGGCAATTGTGCAATATGGATTACTTCTCTGTATAGAAGGGAAGTATGCAAATTAATACCGTGTGGTCATATATTTCATAAAATGTGCATAAATTTGACCGCTACATCATCTTCGTATAACCCTATTTGCCGTAGTTCAGTCAGAGGTAAAACTGATTTTTCTTATAGAAACTATGCAAAAAAATTAAGACACCGTCTATGTATTATTTTTAAGGTGAAGAAAATAGAACACGAAAGTTCTAAAAAATACTTAACCGAAAATCGGGAAAGGATTGTTGCTGCTGCCAACAGAAAAAAAGACTGGACGGACTAGCAGTGTCCTTGGACATCCGTTATAAAAGGGTTTTAACCACAGCCACCACGAGGCTCCCTCAAGGGGGCCTACCCGCGACAAACATATATGGGTGGGATTCATATTAATGGGAACTACAAGTCATATGACTTGTACCCCGTGGCACCAGTTTATAGCCACCTGATAGGGGTTTGGAACAGGGTCCAACAGGAAATGATCTTACAATGAACCTAATGTCACTGCCATTTTGATCCCTTATCGCTACGGGACTGGCACCCAAAAGCACTAGTACAATAAGAGAGGTTGGTAAAATGTCCCGAATGACAAAATCTCCAACGACAAATGGCGGAATTGACTAAATCGCGATACGGTAAAGTACTGAAGAATTTTTTATTAAATTTCCACTTTCAGCCTTCTTCCATAACATCGAGTATTGTGCATAAGTTGTTTTTACCCTTCGATTTCCAATCCAGAAAATGTTCCGGAAAAAACTATTTATGATGATCAATCTCTATTTTCCAAATTTGTTGTTTACAAAAAACAAAGTATTGACAATAACCAAACAAACAAATTGACGGTAACCTTTCCTTGGCTGATGGTTATAAAACACAAATCTTTTGGAAGGTACAGCGAGATGAATGGTATCATCAAACAAGGCAAAACGAACAAAGAAGTAAACGTAAGTTTTTTCTATATCTCGTCAGCAAATCCAATTCGGTATTCGCCAATAAATAGAGTTTTTAAGTATTTTCCAAACGAAATGCTGTTAAGAAAATTTAGTTTTTCAATGGTAAAGCAATGGTAAATCAAGCGAAAGCATTTAAAAACTAGAATTCATCCTGATTTTATCCATATATTTTAAAGTATCGTGCGATTTTAAATTATTTTAAAAATAGCTATAAATGGACTTTACGAAAAACGTAAAGCACATTATATAATATGGTTTTGAGAAAAAAGATAGCACTCGCTTTCTAATGAAAACAATATTTGAGCAATAATTGAGGATAATCGTACATATTCTCTTTATTTCTTTTCACACTCACACCGTCCGAATATAGAAATGTTAATTTGAACCCCAAAAACTTTCAAATAATACAAGTTATTGTTTTTTCACTAACTATTTAATCAGAAACGTGATTTATTAGAATTGTTGATTTCTAAAACACGAACGATGAACTCGGGTTGAATTCAACTTTCAAAGACTCGTAAATATCTAGTAGTTTAATCTGTAAAACAAAGTTTCAATAAACAACTCAAAATTATTTTAGATGATGAATAATGGAAATATAGAAGTTTACATTTATAGGACAGAAAATTTTTCTAAGGAATTTTACAGGTTATAAATTTACATGTAAATAAAATATGTAGGTATGCTAACGCCGGCCCGGCCGATGCTTATATAACCTAAATCCGTTATGTTCCGTCGCTCTTTTATTAATTAGTAGGCGGTGCACGCCCCTTTAATATTACATTTATTTTCCTGTTTAATTTAGATCTCCTAACTCATTCTTAGCGCAACCTTTGTCTAAAAAGTCTACACATGAAATGATAAAGGGTGCCCCACCTATTTTTGTGGATAATACCAAGTCATATCTAATACCAACATCTGGACTATGAAACTCCAATCCGAAAACTTAAAGAAACTGAAAAATTGACCTTTAGAAGGGATTTTGCATGAGTAGGCGTGACGCTGGTCCGATTTCCGCCATTTTTAATGTCAAACATCCTATGATGACAGTGAATATTCTTATCAAACTTAATGTCGATATTACTCTCCGTTTGACTGAAATAGTGACACAAAGACATAGACAGACATACCAACCGATGGATGGACCGGCATGGCTGAGTCGTCACAGATTATTCTAAGCAGAAATATATATATTTTTCTACACCTGCTACGCCTTCTTTAATGCGCTTCAAACTTTGGAAGTAAATGTATTTGTATACTTTCGGGTGTAAGGTATAATGGTTAGATACGATGGATATGAGGTCAGAAAATTAGATAGAACAAGTAAAAATGCAACAACTTATAGTTTATTCCTAATAACCACGCCCCTTTCAATAGTACATTTATCTATTATTGATTCATTTACATCTACTAGCTCACCCTCAACACAATCTTCGTCAGAAAAAGCCCACATATAATAAATAGAGCGTGCACTGCGCATTTTCCAGATTGATAATATCTAATACCAACATCTGGGTTACAAAGTTTCAGGATGAACTTATGTAGAAACTCAGAAACCAGGCTTTTAGAGGAATTTGTATAAAATGTAGGCGTAGTCCGATTTGCCCATTTAAAGTAGCCTTTGAGGACTATGAATATTCGCGCCGAATTTCATGTCGATATCTCCCTTGGTTCGACTGCATTCATGATTTCTATAAATAGACAGACAGGCAGGCAGATGTCTCCTCGGTGCTTTACATGGACGCCCGCCATGATTGGCTTAAGTAGGCCCACCCTTTTGGCATGGCATGGTAGGCCCACCCACATTCGGGGTTACTAGGTAGACACTATGAATACCTTTTATATCGGCAACCAACGACCACGGCTGCAACTTTGCCTTATTGCGCCACTAATGTACCTCGGAAGCTTGGATAGGACAGAACATTCCCCGCAGGTAACGATCGAGGCCTCCCTAAAACCTCTTCCGGTATGTGGCTACCGGCAGACGAGTTGGGGGAGTGGGACTCCGCCACACGCAACTCTACGTGGAGACGATGGTCTCTACCCGCGTAATTTTGGGTACAACCACAACCACCATGAAGCTCCCACAAGGGGGCCTACCCAGCATGTGCTGTATTAGTGGGCTTTATATTAAAAGGGTTCGAAGAACCGAGGTGCTCATCACCCGTGGCACCATTTTATCACCTTTGGTGAGGCTTCGGAACTAGGGTGCGTAGTTCATTGGCAGTGAACTGTACAGGGACACTAGCCACTGCCATTTTGTTGCCTCTATCGCAACGGTACTGGCACCCGAAAGCAGTGAAATAATCCACAATCCAGAATGCGTCAAATGTAATTCGGAATAGTCAATTGTAAATCATCAGAAAGCATCAATTGTAATTCAGAAAGCATAAATTTGAACTTATTAAAGGCACACTCGAAAAATTTAAGTACAATATAAAAATGATTTGGGCTTGTTGGAAATTTTACAATTCAGTTGTACCCTCGTTCGCCGTACCCCATCCGCGGTTATGTCTGTTTCAACTTATGTTAGAGTCATGTTTAATCCATGATATCATGGTCGTTACTACTGCATACTTGGTCGGTAACAATCTTAAAAATTTTACATAGTAGGAGTTTTCAATTCAATGCTTTTTTTCAATTTCTTTATAATTAAAATTATTTAATAAAAATGGAATTAAAAGGCAATTGTGCAATATGGATTACTTCTCTGTATAGAAGGGAAGTATGCAAATTAATACCGTGTGGTCATATATTTCATAAAATGTGCATAAATTTGACCGCTACATCATCTTCGTATAACCCTATTTGCCGTAGTTCAGTCAGAGGTAAAACTGATTTTTCTTATAGAAACTATGCAAAAAAATTAAGACACCGTCTATGTATTATTTTTAAGGTGAAGAAAATAGAACACGAAAGTTCTAAAAAATACTTAACCGAAAATCGGGAAAGGATTGTTGCTGCTGCCAACAGAAAAAAAGACTGGACGGACTAGCAGTGTCCTTGGACATCCGTTATAAAAGGGTTTTAACCACAGCCACCACGAGGCTCCCTCAAGGGGGCCTACCCGCGACAAACATATATGGGTGGGATTCATATTAATGGGAACTACAAGTCATATGACTTGTACCCCGTGGCACCAGTTTATAGCCACCTGATAGGGGTTTGGAACAGGGTCCAACAGGAAATGATCATACAATGAACCTAATGTCACTGCCATTTTGATCCCTTATCGCTACGGGACTGGCACCCAAAAGCACTAGTACAATAAGAGAGGTTGGTAAAATGTCCCGAATGACAAAATCTCCAACGACAAATGGCGGAATTGACTAAATCGCGATACGGTAAAGTACTGAAGAATTTTTTATTAAATTTCCACTTTCAGCCTTCTTCCATAACATCGAGTATTGTGCATAAGTTGTTTTTACCCTTCGATTTCCAATCCAGAAAATGTTCCGGAAAAAACTATTTATGATGATCAATCTCTATTTTCCAAATTTGTTGTTTACAAAAAACAAAGTATTGACAGTAACCAAACAAACAAATTGACGGTAACCTTTCCTTGGCTGATGGTTATAAAACACAAATCTTTTGGAAGGTACAGCGAGATGAATGGTATCATCAAACAAGGCAAAACGAACAAAGAAGTAAACGTAAGTTTTTTCTATATCTCGTCAGCAAATCCAATTCGGTATTCGCCAATAAATAGAGTTTTTAAGTATTTTCCAAACGAAATGCTGTTAAGAAAATTTAGTTTTTCAATGGTAAAGCAATGGTAAATCAAGCGAAAGCATTTAAAAACTAGAATTCATCCTGATTTTATCCATATATTTTAAAGTATCGTGCGATTTTAAATTATTTTAAAAATAGCTATAAATGGACTTTACGAAAAACGTAAAGCACATTATATAATATGGTTTTGAGAAAAAAGATAGCACTCGCTTTCTAATGAAAACAATATTTGAGCAATAATTGAGGATAATCGTACATATTCTCTTTATTTCTTTTCACACTCACACCGTCCGAATATAGAAATGTTAATTTGAACCCCAAAAACTTTCAAATAATACAAGTTATTGTTTTTTCACTAACTATTTAATCAGAAACGTGATTTATTAGAATTGTTGATTTCTAAAACACGAACGATGAACTCGGGTTGAATTCAACTTTCAAAGACTCGTAAATATCTAGTAGTTTAATCTGTAAAACAAAGTTTCAATAAACAACTCAAAATTATTTTAGATGATGAATAATGGAAATATAGAAGTTTACATTTATAGGACAGAAAATTTTTCTAAGGAATTTTACAGGTTATAAATTTAC
This sequence comes from Physocephala rufipes, assembly GCA_963966595.1. Taxonomy (NCBI): domain Eukaryota; kingdom Metazoa; phylum Arthropoda; class Insecta; order Diptera; family Conopidae; genus Physocephala; species Physocephala rufipes. Next base: position 19,488,410 of record OZ016503.1, read on the forward strand.
ATGTAAATAAAATATGTAGGTATGCTAACGCCGGCCCGGCCGATGCTTATATAACCTAAATCCGTTATGTTCCGTCGCTCTTTTATTAATTAGTAGGCGGTGCACGCCCCTTTAATATTACATTTATTTTCCTGTTTAATTTAGATCTCCTAACTCATTCTTAGCGCAACCTTTGTCTAAAAACTCTACACATGAAATGATAAAGGGTGCCCCACCTATTTTTGTGGATAATACCAAGTCATATCTAATACCAACATCTGGACTATGAAACTCCAATCCGAAAACTTAAAGAAACTGAAAAATTGACCTTTAGAAGGGATTTTGCATGAGTAGGCGTGACGCTGGTCCGATTTCCGCCATTTTTAATGTCAAACATCCTATGATGACAGTGAATATTCTTATCAAACTTAATGTCGATATTACTCTCCGTTTGACTGAAATAGTGACACAAAGACATAGACAGACATACCAACCGATGGATGGACCGGCATGGCTGAGTCGTCACAGATTATTCTAAGCAGAAATATATATATTTTTCTACACCTGCTGCGCCTTCTTTAATGCGCTTCAAACTTTGGAAGTAAATGTATTTGTATACTTTCGGGTGTAAGGTATAATGGTTAGATACGATGGATATGAGGTCAGAAAATTAGATAGAACAAGTAAAAATGCAACAACTTATAGTTTATTCCTAATAACCACGCCCCTTTCAATAGTACATTTATCTATTATTGATTCATTTACATCTACTAGCTCACCCTCAACACAATCTTCGTCAGAAAAAGCCCACATATAATAAATAGAGCGTGCACTGCGCATTTTCCAGATTGATAATATCTAATACCAACATCTGGGTTACAAAGTTTCAGGATGAACTTATGTAGAAACTCAGAAACCAGGCTTTTAGAGGAATTTGTATAAAATGTAGGCGTAGTCCGATTTGCCCATTTAAAGTAGCCTTTGAGGACTATGAATATTCGCGCCGAATTTCATGTCGATATCTCCCTTGGTTCGACTGCATTCATGATTTCTATAAATAGACAGACAGGCAGGCAGATGTCTCCTCGGTGCTTTACATGGACGCCCGCCATGATTGGCTTAAGTAGGCCCACCCTTTTGGCATGGCATGGTAGGCCCACCCACATTCGGGGTTACTAGGTAGACACTATGAATACCTTTTATATCGGCAACCAACGACCACGGCTGCAACTTTGCCTTATTGCGCCACTAATGTACCTCGGAAGCTTGGATAGGACAGAACATTCCCCGCAGGTAACGATCGAGGCCTCCCTAAAACCTCTTCCGGTATGTGGCTACCGGCAGACGAGTTGGGGGAGTGGGACTCCGCCACACGCAACTCTACGTGGAGACGATGGTCTCTACCCGCGTAATTTTGGGTACAACCACAACCACCATGAAGCTCCCACAAGGGGGCCTACCCAGCATGTGCTGTATTAGTGGGCTTTATATTAAAAGGGTTCGAAGAACCGAGGTGCTCATCACCCGTGGCACCATTTTATCACCTTTGGTGAGGCTTCGGAACTAGGGTGCGTAGTTCATTGGCAGTGAACTGTACAGGGACACTAGCCACTGCCATTTTGTTGCCTCTATCGCAACGGTACTGGCACCCGAAAGCAGACTGGCGAAATCGACCCAAGATGTGATTTCAAGACAGGATACAATTACTTTCCAAACCCGCCTCCGTTAATGTATTAAAAATGGAGGAACAAACTTTGTATACATTTCACTCTCTAGGTAAAACGCTAGAGAGCCTTTCACTCGCTAGGAATATATATCATTGTTTCTTATTTTGTTCGTTATTGATTACTTCGTTAATTTAGGTTACGATATTGATTCTTAATATTCTTCGTTTTTCGTTGACTTCAGTTACTTCATTATTCCCATTTTGTAATAATGGTAATAAGTGCATTTTAGTTACTTAATTATTCAGTTAACTAATAGCGAGAAAGGGTGGTAGGGTAGGTCGGAACGAAAGAAATTTCTGTCCAACTTTGTTATTCTGTGATTCTATGTGGCAGAGTTCGGTAAAAATTTTATTCATAAACTCATACAAGGAATCCTGAAGAACATTCATGAGTATTTCGTATATAACAATCTATTTAACAGCGTCCACATAGTGCGCAAGCAGCTGCCACATCCGTAATATCAATGTGACAAAAGTATAGATTATATTTTTGAGACTAGGGCTGACACAAAAATGGCCAAAAGTGATAGTTTAGAAATATTTCCAATTTCACGTAATGTTCCCAATTGTTTTTGACTAAAATCAAAAAGGGAATGGGGTGCATCCGGACTTTCTGCACCGGCTTAAAAGGCATTGCAGATATATAAAGATATATATTTTTATACATTCCTGCTCAGAATCATTCATGAATTACTTCATCCTTGGTCAGCTGTCTAATTAGTATTATTAGAGACTATTAATGTCATTTACGACGAAGGATTTTACAATGCTGATTAAATTTCAAATATAAAGAATTTCGAATTATTAAATTAAATACTTTATTTAATGCTTTGAACAGTTTCAACTCAATAAATGAATATGATCAACTCAATGAATAATATGCCGATTCTCTTTCCTAATTTCCTAAAGCTTGTGATTTATAAATAGTATATAAGTTTAACAGGGTGTTTCGCTTTTATTTTCTTTCGTTCTGTTGCTTTTCAGAACAAAGGTACGACACACACATATTTATAAACGTTTTACATTTCTTTCGAATAAACTGGTTGAAGCCTATTTAAAAACAGATATTTCAATAATCCTTAGTATGTTATGGTAAAAACTTAATAATATTTCAAAAAATTTCCCACCCACTCAACTAGTTGATTTTGCGGCAACCTTATATTAAAGATAAATTTAATCAAGCATTTTTTAATAAAGCAAAATGTTTTAAATGTGAATGACAAACATTTATCGATAATATAAATTACAAATACATGATGTTGATTAACTAATTAATAAATAACTAAAATACACTAATTGTTTTAAAGTCTTTATACATTTTCAATTGATATTATGATATTTATATTGTGAGCAACGATTTTCATAAACATAATCCGCGCTCTTAGTAGGGTAATATACACTCTACACTTCACTTATGGTAATGCTGAACAGGCAAGATTTTCTGATAATTGTCAAACAATTTTCAACGTCCACACTTTCTGCCTAATTACGTCTTATTAGTAATCAACGGACGGAGCTGAGCTATTTTGCTGGAATATGAGGAATCAGTAATCAGCTTATTACGTCCTTACTGCGCTTAGTGGTCCTTACTATGATTGTAGAAAGAAGAGAATTTGTATTTGTTGACCTTGTGTTCACATCGATGTGCTGAGTTCACTGATGCAGGATTTCCGTAGCTCACATTGCTTTGAATTGTATAAAATAATAGTACAATTGTAACGTGTAGAAACAGAATATGAAGCTTTTATATTTTTTAAGGGAAATCAGATAAGGAAAATATATTTCACACTCTTCTCTTTAACTTCAATTAAATTCCGTAAACATTTTTTGCGAGCTAATTAAGTTACATATTAAAATATGGTTTCACAAACGTGTTGGTCTCAAAAACGAATTTTCATTTAATGTGTTGGTTGCAAAATCAAAGTTTTTTTGAAACAAAATAATACACTTCCGTTACAGTTAATCACTTTTTTAATATCGGTCCTTAAATCAGGGTTTTTCCAATACATCCACTAATCAGGAGTGAAATTAATATTTTTTCACCTAATTTTTGCTTAAATTTTTTCAAGGAATGAAAAACAATTTTTAGAATCCTAGTAAAGCAAGCTTGAAATTTATTGAAATCGAATTTTATTTTGAAAAATTCTTCGACAATGAAAAGTATAATTTTTCTACCATAGAATTAAGCATGGAATACCTGCAAAAATATGGGGCCATCCTGCTGGGTAACGCTATTCTATCAGTTTACAAATACTCAACTAATTCGGGAATTACAATCAGTGGCCGGTGCCCTTTTAATATTATACTTATCTTTTCTTCTATTATCCCGCCCATTTTTGTGGGGTGGATAACTAATATCTCGGCTATAAATTCCCGGCTTGAAAATATACATAAACATAGGAATCAGTCTTTAAAAGGGCATTTTGTATAAAAGGTAGACGTGGCACATGATCGATTTACCACATTTTCAATCTCAAACAACTTATGGTGACAATGAAGATTCGCCCCAAATTTCATGTCAATATCTCCCGCCTTCCATTTGACACCAATCGCTATTTCCGCAGACAGACAGACCGACGGATTTGACTTGGATAATTCGACCCAAGAGGTTAATCGGAGCAGAAATATATATACTCTTCTATCTCTTCCACGCCTCCTTTAACGCGTTACAAGCGGAGGAAGTAAGTGAATATATCCTATCCCTTCCGGTATAGGTTATAATAAAGCATGGAACTATTGCAAAAGGAATATAATATATACCACATTACATTTGACTCAGCCTTTAAAAATGTGACTCAACAGCTAAATTCCTTCCAGTTGCTACTACGGTTCAATTGAAATAATTATATCTCTTTTTTAGGAGTCATTTTACTTAGCAATTGTTCTTTGCAATACTTCCGAAATTTCTCCATTATCCAAAAAACTGCACATTTTGAATAAACGATATTTGAAGTATCGACTTCCCACTGACATGCATTTCATATATAGTTTAAGGAGCCATCCGTTCTCATATATGTCTCATACATTAGTACTCACACTCTGTAGCCTAAAATCCAGCATAAGAATTCAATTCCATCAGTTTTAATTCCTCGAAAAGGAATTGAAATTTTCAATTCCAACACCAATTCCTCCGGAATTAGGACTAACAATTCCATTGTTTTCATATTACTTTGTTGCTCAATTCCAAAGTCCTAATTCCTGAGGAATTTACGTGGAATTGGGAATGGAATTAATTCCCTCAGCTCTGCTTTCCGTTCGACTGCAATCGTGATTTCCACAGACAGACGGCCAGGACGCCTCAAATTGTTCTGAACAGGAATATATATATATTCAATCCCTGTTACGTCCCCTTTTAGCGCTCTCATTTAATCCCTTCGGGTGTGGCTGTCCCCCATTTAATCAACTGATAACTTTTAAAACCAAAATTAAAACTCTTTTATTATTTAATCCTTATAAAAGCTACTAACGATCTAAATATACGTAGGAGGAAAATATATGTAGCGCATTTTTTCGGTTACATTTTCATCTGCGACTGTAAATTCGATAACAAAATTTAACTTTAAGTTTGCTCTACAAAATAAGAAATTGAGCTATAAACATTAAGAAACTAAAATTCATGATAAAGATATATATGGTACAAGTCCGATTTTTCAAACTTGTAATTCCAACTTTAGTTTAAAAACATTATCAAGTAGCCGAACTTTTCGAAATGTCCTTGTAAGTATTTTGTCTAGGTAATTTTTTGAAGAGGTAAAGCTACAAGAGTTAAAAACTGCAATTGGAAGCCACTTATACGAAGGCTTCTGCTTAAGCTTTAGAGCAGACCACTAAAACAAATACTTATAAAAATTACTGTTTTTCAATTTTATATTTTATAGGCAGATCTCTTTCATAATGTGTTTCTAAAGTTCTCATAAACCTAAATAATAATTTTATATAGAATTGCAAAAGCAATCAGAAAACATTTCATTTGTATTTTTTAAATAACTCTCAGAGAATATTTATTAATTTTCTCGGCATTGTAAATGCCGCGCATTTACATACACCATACACCTTAATCGAGAATTCGTTAAATATATCTAAATCCGATAAAGAAATGTTTGGATAACTTTCTTTCCTTTCCTTTTCTTTCGATTCCTTTTAAAACTATGTAAAATTTCTGCTCACTAATCTTTGCCACACAATTATCTCTACAATCTATGAAAAAGATTTCATATAATTTTTAGATGCAATTCGACAGAAAACAATTTCATAATGATAAGAAGTACATTAATGGATGGGGAAAAAAATTGGCCAAATTTTAAAAAATTATTTGTTTTTCCTTTATAATACAATATTTGTTTGTAACGTTCTATAAGTTCCGAAATTCGTTACTGTCTTTGAAAAAAGAAAAATTTGTAAAATGTAAAAAATTCGAAGAACTTCAAACCGAAATTTGAGAAAGGCAATCGAGAAACGAAGCAAATACAATTATTTTAAAATTCGACTGGGGCTTCGAAATGCTTACTATTATTGAGTTGTTCACATTTCTTTATATGCTCTTAAGTTACATATAGTTTGAATATAACACAATCCTTATAGGCGATACAATACTATGTAAATTTGCTATATAATAAAACTATGCAATTTCTTATAAGAGTATCTTAGAGTTGAAAATAAATTTTATTTTTAATCTTAAAATTTACCTCGGCCTTTGAGAATACTAATATGATTGAAAATATTTTAGCTAATCTTTATAACGAAGGATCTAAACTGACAACAGTTTGTTTCTGTTCTAAAATATAAAGTTTCGATAATTGCCAACAGCATTATTATTTGAATAAAATCCATGAAACATTTGCACGTTAGAGATTGATTTGTCTCTGAACAAAAAATGTTTACTTAAAATTTTGTCAAGAAAACTAAGTGCCTTTAAAAAATCCCAAAATTATAAGTAACGATAATTTCAAAATGCTGAACATCTTTATTTTAAATGAACAATCTAGGTTGTCATTGCAAATATTATGTGATGCGATCGAAATCGTCAAAGCGACAAGATTTCGTAATTATTAAGAAATATTGCATCTACTGAGAAGTTGGGAAAATTTAAGGCTATTATTTGATTTGGAAGATTTGGAGTAGAAGTGAGAATCAATGCGAAATTTAATCATGTACTCACTTGTTGCTGCGTGGAATGATTTACTGGAGTTAAAGGCGGTGGTTGAGAATTCGTACTAGATGGCTGAACGGCTAAGTATATTTTCGTAGGGCCAAGCACTCCTTGCTTTCCACTCGATTCCTGTGCTGAAATTTTAATAAATTATATCATAATTATCACAGTTACGATATAAATTGCAAAAGTGTTATTTATTTATTAGTTCTACATTTGTTCGTAGATAAACCCTTGTATTATAAAATTTTGTATGCATTATATATTTATCACGGGATTTTGCTAGCAATTATTGTACCTTCTCACCTAAGCACTCACAAAGTTTTTCCGTTGAAAGCCAATACATATTCTGGTATATATTAAAACTTTGTTAAACGGAAATTTGACGTCATATGTCACCTTCACCGTAAAAATGTAAGGAATATGTTCGAGCTTCTATTTGTCCAACAAACTTCTTCAGTCTGTCCCGTACATATCAATAACCCAAAAAACTTCCTCACATCGCTTGTAGTAGCTTCCATATAAGTTTTTTTTCAGAATTCTTATGGAATTCTTTCATTTGGAAGTTTGAGGAACAACTAAATCGAAAAAAAATCATCAATGAATAAATCCATTACTGCACTGATTATGGCTGTATCACTTAATTTTACAGTTACGCCCGAAAAGTTTGAATAATCCCTCAAAAATCATTCCCATTCCTATCTTCAAAATCACATTCTATATTTCTTTAAAATTTAGTTCGAAATATCTCGGACAGTTATTGAAAAGTACTTCGCCGATTCCGTCATTATTGTAATATTGAGAATTATACTAAAATGTTCATAAAAACATAAAGACAAAGAAAATTTGAAGTAGATAATGAAAGTACAATGACGGGTTAATTCGTCGCCAGTCAGCAACATTTGGACCTCAAAAGGCGGGTTGATGGGTAAAAGGCGGGTAGTCAGTGATTCTTGCAATCACAATACACGAAGAAACAACTTTCTCCGATCGAAATAAAAGAAATTGTTAGCGGGCACCCTGGCGACACATCTAATCAGACTAAGCGATAGTACATTCCACCATTCCCTCGATTTCATTTTGTGTAAGTTTGTAGAGCACCAAGGCCAATGCACATCAAATACAGTGCATTTGTTTACAAATGGAGCAGTTGTCGATAATTGCGTACTTTGTAATGTCGTAACCCAAACTGCAGAAAAATAATTCAAGGCAGAGAATACTTCGTCGCCGGATATTTGTTTTTCATTTGACTTTATGAGCTTTTATGAATTAAAACACGCCAAAATGCAAAAATCCCTTTAAAATAACTTGCTTTACTTGTTTACTTGTATTAAAATCCGAGTAATGCGATTAATTAAAATGATAAATAAAACGATGAATTCAGATGAATTTTTGATGTTATGAATTGTTTGAATTCGAACTGCAAAAAATCGTGACTAAAGTGATTCGATTTGGAAAACATACTGAGATGGATTTTTCCTGACTTCTTCGCGATATTCAAATTTATATTAATATCAATCGAGAATATTAATATTTTGATATCGAGCATAGATTACCTTTTAAAAGTTGCTGTTTTACTTGCTGTTGGACAAGTGTTAACTGTTGCTGAGTGAAATCGTTCCCTACCAATCCCTGTAAAACAATTCTGGGACCTTGTTCAGTTTGAATGACTTGGGCTGTTACGCACTTAATCACTGTTCCCGGGGGCTGGCCTTGCAAAAGGTTTTCTTCAATAGATCGTGAGTGCTGAGGTGAATGGATTGCGCTTTGAGCAGGTGTTGCATTTATCTGCTCCTTAGATGCTCTATTTAATTTTTGTTGGAGAGTTTGTTGAAGAGCTTTACAGGGAAGCTTTTGGGCTTGAGTGATTTCCGACTGAATAACTATTTTCTGCGGCTTAGCGAACGATTCTTCAAATGATGTATTAGTTACTATATGGGCGTTACCGTCACTTTGTGTCTTTATGTGCGCGACGATTTGAGCTTGATTATTACCGAGAGGCTTTATTATTACTTGCTGTTCGTTAATCATTGCTACTTGCAATTTTCCTTGTGCTAATTGCTGAGCTAATGTTGAATTCTGTACTACAATTTTTTGAGAGTTTGGCGTAGCCACTTGTTGTTCAATCGTTGTGTTTGGCTCTATAATTCGTGCTTGATCTTCATGTTTGGCAATTAAGTGCATTGATTTTGGTTTTTCCTGTACGTATTCATGTTGGTTTTCTAACTGTTGCGTATTTAGCTGAGTAGCTTGATTAGTTGTGACAAACAAATTTGCCTCTCGAGATGGTTGCGAAATTCCTTGTTGGGAAACGAGTTGCTGCGTTTGAGGTAATGACCTTTGAGTTACAATTGTTTGACCTGGGCTTAAAACTATCTTTTGCCCACCAACCATTATCTGCTGCTGCACATTACTGGTATTAACAATTTGTTGGATTACCTTTTGTGTCGTTTGATGATTTGGTTGGTCAGCCATTTGATTTACCGCAACCTGCTGATAATCCTGTTGCACGCACTGAATTGTAGGGGAAGATTTTGAATGGATAGTTTGTGTAGTAGGCGCAGCTTTCGACCCAGACAAAATTACTTTTTGTCCTTGTAGGTTCTGACCTACCAAAACCTTCTGATTGGTTTGCATTATCAGATGTTGTAAATTTTGCGTACTATTTATTACTGTAGTTGCAGCTGGTGAAGAAACTAGAGGTTTATTTGAAATAGGCACTAATTTCTGTCCACTCTGAGGAAGAACTTTTCCAACTTGCTTAACTGTGGAAATGACATTCGTGAACTGCAAGCCAATAGAAATTGAAACATCAAGCATTGAATGATAGAGGATATATTAATGTCAGAGGCGAAGAGTCCTCACTTCTTACCTTGTGTTGGCTCGTCGAAGTAACTTTTGGGACTTGTTTGACCGTGATTTGTTTTATAACTGATGGTGATGTTTGCGTTATTTGCTTTACTGGCAATTTGTTATTTTTATTAGTTGGAGCTGCAAATAAGATAGAATCCATTTATTATAAAAAGAAGTATCTAAAATTAATTCTGACGGGAATAATGTTTAGGCTGAAATATTTGAAAAAACGGGTGAAATTTGAAACCTTTAGAATATTCGAAATTTTTAAATCAAAACAAAATCATGGAACTTGCCAATGCAAGCAATATATTATTAAAGTATAAATATTGATAAAAAAATATCGCATTTATAGCAAATAAGAAAAAATTGTAATTGTCTACAATAAATATTTACTCAATTATAAAAAATAAGCCATTCACTTACTTTGAGTTGTAGACAAAACGTGGAGTTTTCCGTCTGGCATTTGTATCAGCTGTTGTCCAGGATTTAATCCACGTACGCTAACTTTCCCATCCAGGCCTCGAATTATTTGTACTTTATGTTGGTGCGATGACTGGCCTGCTTGTTGTGGCACCGCATTAGTGCTTACGTTATTAGTGCTTGAGTCTGCTTTGTTATCTGTGTTTGATGCGGTAGTTGAAGTTGTTACAGTTTGGGTTGATGTAATCGCTGCTGCTCCCGTCGATATGGGGTTCGATTTAGATGAAGGGGCTGTAATTGTTTGATGAATAATCCGTGTTGTTCCATCTGGATTTTTGACAATAACACGCCTATTTCCTATTATGGTTTTATCTAAAGAAAATAATATTAAATTAACTATTGTCGCATTATAGCAAATTGAAAAGGAACTTAGGACAACTGTGAGAATTTTACGGTGTAATGAACACTAACGTGAAAAGTAAAGATAAAGCAGAAGGAAATAATAATCAAAGGATAATAATTAAAACCATTTGATAAAGAGAATTGTCATATTTGGAAGCATATCCGTAATACACAATATTTTATTGCTTTATAGGGATCATTTTTTGTGACAAAATATGCTTTCTAATATGTATCACTCAGCTACTTGAGATTGAGCTTTTGAGCTATGAGTTGAGATTTTCGGCAGGGTTAGATGCTTAAAAATCTTCGAACGATTTCCGTTATCCCTCGTTAGTTAGATTTGGGTATCGATGATTCATTATTAATCAAGTTTTCTAAATAAATGTAGAGTTCATTAGGAAAATATAAATTTCTGAAAAGGCAAACACTTGCAGAAATGTATTGTAAACTATAAAATACGCAACCTAAATTGGGTCAATATCAAAATCAATTTGAATAATACCGATACCAAAAAAATTATTAATAGCTTGGAAAATAAAACACTACACTTTTAAATTTTTATGACCCTATAATTCCTAAAGTCGATGAATCCCTCCAAAGTATATGTTATCGTTAAGAACAAACATACAAAAAAAACCTTATGTGCACAAAAAAATTGTTATGCTCACATTTCCTTTAAATTAAAATCTCCTTTACTATTTTGATCAGAATCTATGGACGACCAGACTGGATATATTGACTTATCAAATAAGCAAATCATTATATAATAATATTATTAAAAACTTTGCCTTCAATTAAAAAAGATTTTGGACTTCTATTAGTAAACGCATTGATGAACTTTTATTAGTAAACGCAAATACGTAAGCTACCTTTCTTCTTGATTATTTTTGAATAATTGGAAAAGTTTTTAATAATTTCTGGAAAATACAAATAATTTCGCAAATTTCACAAAAGCCGTTTTTTAAAAATATATATATATTAGAGGAAATTAAATCTTAAACAGTTCTTTTTTCTAGAAATTAGTGGATTTATCAGTAAGTGTGAAAATGAAATAGAAATTGTAACAAAATAAGTTTACGTTTTCCTATGAGTAATAGTCGAACATTGCTTTAAAATACTAAAGAAATTCTAACATATTTGTCAGAAGTATATTTAAAAACGTGCGGTAGTTTTTTTATTAAGTCCTTAACAAAATTCTCATAATTTTTGTTTATATATTCAGCCAATAGAATCGTTTCAAGGATGACGTTTTTGTCGACGGAATATTATTTTCTGCCATTCATGGTTTATTTAAACTATTAAAAATTTTACTTACTTTGAGCAATTTTTGAGTCAATACTCCTTTTTTGCTGTTGAATAGATTTCGGTGTTTTTACATTCTGATCTGTTTTACTCTTCACTTCATCGGTGACTCTTACAATAGCTTTAGAATTGGCGTGGATCACTGTGGCTGATGGAGAACCGTTTTCGGGGAATCTCAGTGAAGCCGATCTCGTTGCAGCAACTTTAGATCTTTCAAATCGTTCACCAATTTGCTTTATTTCCCATAATTCCAGTTTATCCTCCTCCACCCATTCTTCCGATACCTGGGGTTCCGTTGGTTGAGGTGACTCTGCTCTTTTCCTTTTCCTCAATCCTGATCTAATTGATGTTACTTCTGCAATTGAGATTGTAATAGTTAGATGTAGTTTACCGACATGGAAAGATAGATCCACAGATTACCTCGAATAGTTTTTGGTTGTTCCAGAGGTACGACAATTTTTTTTCTTAAGTATTGCGTCCTTTCACTAAACCGCCCAATATTTTTTAATTCCAAGATTTCTAATGTTACAATTTCGGTTTCTGTCGTCACCTGATGTTTGCCGTCCAAAGAGGGTGGTTTCGAAAACATATCATCCCATCGCAGGCACGACCAGAGAATGCGCAGTTGTAAAGCTATTGTAGCTAACGAAACGGCAATTGATGTACGATACGACCAACATGTTTTAAATAAAGGTCTAGGGCATGGATATTTCCATACGGCCGCATTATTTTTCGCCAACTGATGAAAGCCACAAGCTGGTACCTTTCCACCTAGTCTAGCGAGTTTTCGGAGCTCATGCCGAGGTAGAATTAACAAACTCCTCTTCAACTTATGCGTGAAAAAATTTGATATTAATGGAAACTTTGACGTGCAAGAAGAAACATTCTGATTTGCGTTTACTTCGGAATGACTTATTTTTGAAATATCAGTAAGGAGATATATCTTCCCTCTCGTAGATTCTTTTGAATATATTCGTTGTTTCCCATTAGGGAAATATTCGATAGCATCAGCTTTTGCAATATCTTCTCGCTTTATAATTCTACTGTTAAGCGGAAAACGACGATTTTGCTTGGTTTCATTACGGTCTTTGTTTTCCGCTTGTGTTTTTATTCGATTTTTACAAATTTTCTTGCCTTTTTTCGAAAGCGGGCAATCTCCATCGACTTCCTCGGCCATTGATATGTTCTCTGTTGTGAACCTATCGGAACTTTCAACTTCGATATTGCTGCACACATCTAAATTTTCTATAAACTCATCTTTACTTTCGCTTGCTTCTTCCTTTATGTAATCGTCCACTGGTTTATTTTTCTCACAAATATTTAAGACTCCGTTGTCAGATATTCCGAAGCACTTATTTAGTGAACCTTCATCGAATTTGATTGCAAGGGATAGAGCGTGATCCCAATCCTGTAATACGTTAATGGGCGTCTCTTCTACTCGTGTGTCGAATGGGTCCTCCAACGATACAACGGAGTCCTTTTTCCCTTCCATAAGCTTTTGTTCCAAAATCGAAGGTTTCTTGACGGCTCCCAAAATAGCGGCAACCGTTTCCTTCGAACCATTTCCAGCAGTGTGTGCTTTTCGCAAAAGCAGCAACAACTCTTTCTTGGCCCTTGCTTTCTGGAGACAAAGTGGAGAATAGCAGGTGTTTTGAGTTATTTGTGAGACAGCATTTGAATTTGTATTGCATTCCTTTGTGTAGCATCGATAGGATTTAGCAAACCTATTGAGCTGACTAAATTGCAATCGAACAGACTGAATTTTTTTCGCTAAAACATTTACTAAATTGATGTTCACAATGTGGGAACTACTTTGAGACCTCTGTTTATCAGTTAGACGCATTAAACGTTTTTCGAGGAAATTTTCTTTGGTCAGTTTGTTTGTTTTACAATCACTGGTAGTGATTTTTCGGCTCCCTTCATTTTCATTCGCCAGTTGTTCTTCTGTTTCCTTTAACTGAATTCTTTTCGATAGTAGATCATCCAAAAAAGACCTTTTGGCAACACACGGATAGAGAGGACGTCCGGGTAAAGTAAATGACTTACTTACGTCGACTACATCAAATGCTTTGCCTTCTTTGTCCAAATTATATATTTCAACATCTTCGAAGTTCTTCAAATATTTCAAATGCAGGCCCATTTTTGCCGCCTTTTCGCATTGCACGAGGAATTGCTTTGTACGTGTGTTTACACTAACAATTTCATTGAATTGTCTGTTTCTTGTGATACACACATTGATGTGTGCTGGCAATATACAATGAATAGAAACATTTCTGCGACGTTTCATACATCTTCTACTAGATGACAGCCACATCCAGCCCCATTGGCCATGTACTCTATATTCCTCTCCTTTCTGTTTCCACACTTGGTGCTTCAAACCAAGTGAATACTTAATGTAATTAAAAGCAAGTCGATTTCTTTCTTCCTCATCATCACGTTCTCTCTTTTCTCGTTTCTCAATTTTTTTCCTTTCCTCACGATCACTAGATGTTATTCGCTTGAGTGTTGTATGACCTAAATGTTCATGCCAAACATTGGCAAAGACAACATTCTTAAGAGACGACTGGAATAACAAAAGAACTGTTGCAAATTCGTTGGGATTATTGGAATTCGAAACGGCAGAATTCCACAATTTTTGTATTGATGTCCAATTAGGATTCTTAAATGGCATCGCAATAGCTTGTTCAAAATTTATTAATGTTTGTCGTAACGTCGCGATTATATTATCTAACGTGCCCATCGTAAAACCTATCCATTTAAATTCTGATGCAGTTGTCAAAGAAAATTTGTGAGATAAATGTCTTCGCTTATCGCGTTCTTCGTTACGCTGCGGCTTATTAAGAGCAATTGGATTTACATTATACTGATTAGTATAAGATTTAAATCCATTTTCCATACCCAATTTGAAATAATTTTGACCATTAGCTTGGTCAAAACGTTCTTTACTCTTATTCTCCATTTCGATGTAAGATTTTTTGGTGTTTTTATGTTCGTCCGTCAACTTTTCAGTTATTTTCATTTGCCTTAATATTTCCTCTTTTTTGTCACATAACTGCATATATAGTCGCGATTCGAGATCGTCCTTGTCAATTACTGACATAAGTTGCTCAAATTTCTCAGCTGTGCTGTAATACCAAATGTCGTCACCGATATTATCTTCTACAATGATTCGACGTGCTATGAACCAAAATCTCCTCCCGTGTCTATCTAAACCAAGTAAGTCATGACGAATAAGGACACCTTGTTTCTCTTGTTGCAAGATACAATCGACGACTCCATCGACTTTATGTGATTTACATAAATTACACTGCCAATCCTCAGTTGGTACGTCTTGCAATGGCGGATCCACACATTCTAGATGATATACGGCGGGACACGTTTCGCAACATAATAAATCACCCAATCTGTGACAAATACGGCAATGGTCATCGTAATGGATCGGTCCTTCTTGGAGCATAACATCGCGGACACCATTCGTCGTCAAAAATTGATCTGTGAGGAACTGAAGAACAGCTAAGCGATCATCAATTCCTAAATAAGGATATTCTCCAGCGCATAGTATGTTGTACACATTTCTATCAAAAAAGGGATCACTTTCAACATAACAGCGTAGAACCTCTGGCCATGTTATGGAATCTATTAAATATAGGCTAATATTCACAGTATCCTTTTGATCCAAAGGTCCGAAGTGTGTTCCTTGTGCGTCCTCTTCTCTTAATATAGCCTTTAATAACATTATATGGATATCTGTTAACAGAGCACTTTGTTCCTCGCAGACTAATGCTGCACAGAAATCTTCAAAACGAAATGGCGATAGGCGAACCAAATGACGGAATCTCCTTAAAACTTCATATATACTTAAAGCTTTAAGTACTAGAGACTTCTCGATGAGAAGATCTTGGGATGACTCGGGAGGTTCCAAATATGGAAAACTTCTGTCTTGCAGCCATATGGGATCAGGACTTGGTGGTCTGAGGACCTTGTTCGCAGCAGCTTGATTAAAGCTGCATTCCGAATATTCCGATTCGCTTACATTTCTCAAATCAAGGCTCTCGTCTTCGGAGCAACTCATTAGTAGAAGATCGTCATCGGCATCACTCTTTTCGGATGAGTCCGCAAAATCTGATCCATAATGGTACTCAGATTCGTATCCTGTAAAAAAAACATCTATTCAGTTAATTATGATAATACTATAAATTTCTGTTTAGTTATTAAAAATTTCAAAATATAATTTTATATATCAAAACAGTCATCAAGAAATGATTATGGTGAAATTAAATTTGACATAATTAGTAATAATTAATTTAACATTAAATCTGTTCTAAGATCGATAGGCTTTTTATATTTCTCTTGATACGCCTCAAGCTCGTGTACAGGATTGCACGGCATTGATAAGAGAAAGACTTCGGCCATTTCTAGCGCTCTGTTAACTGCTCGTAATCAAATCAGTAATCATAATCGCTTTAAAAAATCATAATTATGATCATTATTTTTAAAAAATATAAGAATATATATTCGAGAAATTTCTTTCCTAAGATATATTTAGAAATTAATTTAGATATCTGAATATGATACGGTCTTAATCAAAACATAAACTAATCCCCCTATTTTGGCAATTAATCCATATTTTTGGAATTGTTTAATTTTTATTGGAGATTAAGTTATCTTGTACGTTGGAGATTTATGTTATTTTATTAAGTTATTTTATTGGAGATTATGTTATCTTGTATTCTTTCCGATTTAATAAATTCTTCAAAATACTCCTAAAATCAAATAACCAAAACAACATATTTGAAGTCCCACAACAGTTTGTTGGAATAGGAAACATCTGATCGAACTAATTATTAAACCATACATTGAAAACATGCCATCGATAGGACCGATGGGAAACTGATTCTGGTAATATTAAAAAATTCAGGACTGACAGTTAGCGTCAAGCAATTTATTCTGAGTGAATTGATGCCATTAAAGTTTTATGAACCACTTCCTGCACTTTTTCTTGTTGTAAAATGAAAGTCTTGACTTAGTAAATGTTACGGAGCATTTACCCAAAATCTTCAATCATCAACTAAATTTCAATCGCCAGGCAGATCAGCATTTACCAAATCTCATCAGACTCATACGAGTACAAGCGGCGCACCACGTTCTGGAAGGCAGTTACACGAAAAATTAATAAAAAGGTGGTGAACAAAATAAAATTCATTTCGCCAGCCAACCTCTTCTAAAGCATGTTACAGGTATGTATTGTGGATTGAATTTTGCACACGAAAAATGCTCTGCCATAATTAAATTACTTTATAAATAAAAATTAGACAATAAGGAAGAGTTCTCGTCTTTTTGTGACAATGATTGTTTCTTTCATACCGGGGTACGTCTGGTTGGTGCCACAACCAAATTTGAAAGCATTAAAAATTTTGTTTAAAAAACTGATATATCTCCTATAATTTTAGCAAGATAACTGCTACCAGGTTAAAGCTAAGCCGAATTGCCTCCACTGCCTTAAAAGTAAAATTCTGTCCTTTGAGTGGTTGTTTCAATATAAATATCATATATACGATATAAATTTAAAAATCCACGCCTAGTGTCAGTTACAATTGCATTTAATAACTGGCATTGGTGATGCAATTACACAATCTTTTGTGCAATTTTAAAACATTCCCCAGTTTTTGCACGAACTTTTCCAGGTTTTCCTCTAAGTTAATTTTTGACCCAGAATATGAAAAGTTTAAATATTGCATGGATAAGCAAGCAAAATCAAGCAAGGTTAGCGAGGTAACTAGGGATAGATCAATAACTTATCTAGTAATCTAATGTGGAGACAATATTTATCTATTGAATTTAAATTCCTGTAACTTAACTGATTATACCTTGTGATGATAGATTTCAGTCTATCTAAGATTTTAGACGTCAGCATATATTATATACACCACTTAATGTTAGCATAGCTGTATTAGCTTATTTAGTAAATAAGCGTTTATTCTTATCAATTATAAATGAGTTGCAGAAATAAGGCTTTAAGCAACCGATGAATTACGTTCATTCATTGTTATAATTCTACTTATAGTCATAAAGGCCGTAAGCAAGCGTGGAATAAACAATTTCGATGTAAGAGTGTATAAAAGACTAAAGCTCGGACGTGTACAGAACGAACGTGCAATATTTTTATAAGGATATATATAGATACAAATATATCTATAGAAATATGCTGGCGACTGTACACACACCGAACAGGATTGAACCACACGACGACGCCGAAGAATTCGGGAACAACATTTTACTTATCAGCTTCTATTATTGCCACACAATATTGTTAATTTAGTAAATATGAATTATTAGATTACAGAAAATTGCATCAAACAAATGTTAGATTTAATAAAAAATTAATAATTGGCTAATATCTCAGCAATTACAAATATCTGCGATAAATCTTGGACAGCCAGCGAGTTAAACTCGTGCCCGAAACTCGAATACACCCAGAAGATTCGTTATAACCTTACTGAAATTTTGCTAACAAAAATTTGTTTTTTTAAGTTTTTCTCAATCTACGTTTTTGTTTTCAATATACGTTTGGCCAGGCTGATTTTTAACTACTTCAAAATATTTATTGATACACTCTATATATTACACAATAACAAAATGATAATTCATTAAAGTAAAGCGATGATCGGTAATGTCTTCAGGGTAAATAGCTCAAAAAGGAAAAAAGACAGGTATATCTAACCATAGAAAGGCAGATACTCACAGAGTACACACATTTTTTTACGGTTTTTTTTAAAATAATCGTGATCAGACACGAGTGTTTTTGAGTCCTAGAAAAGTCAGACAGTCTGAAATTGGATAGGTTTTCACCTATTCTTGGTGTAAATCAAAACAGCTAATGTCTAGAAGCCTATTCTGATTGACAAGAGAACTGCTTGAATATGTTATAGTTGAGGATAGCCGGTTTTAAGGAAAGACCCAAGCCTCAACATTTAGTTTTTATAAAATAGTTTGAAAAATACTGTAAAATGATGTATTGCTAAAATTTTTAAGAATCTGCCTTTAAATCAAATCAACAAACAACGGTGGTAAGATCGAATTTTACACGTTTTCGTGTGATACAAATCAGTCAAATTAATTGAAAGCGACAATTTCTTAATTAATTTCAGATTAACCAATTTTGCCCTGTCTGAATAAATTGTAATGCTTTATTGATAAGTCCGTAATTCGGAGAAAATATTGCATTTTCAACTCTTGGATGAATCTCATACAAGTCTATACGTTGTATGCATGAAGTTTCTAGCAATATTTCTTATCAAATTGAATCCAATAAGGATGCTCTCGATAAATTAACAACAGAACTAAATGAAATCAATAAAGCACCAAATTCATCGTCAAGTTACCTACCATTACCTTCCTATCATCCATTTAAATTTAATTACACGTCGCAGTACGTTACAGTAGTTGTCTGGAAATTCCCCAGTTGAATTCCCAATAGAGACGCGAATCACCACTATGTGCAAAATAATTTAGTATTCATGGTTCAGTTTCAGGAAACAAATTTTGTCTTCAATAAGCTCTACAAACGTAGAAACCTAGCTACATATCTGCATAGATTCATATAATTATAAAAAGTAGTTATAATTTAAATAATTACTTTTAGTAATAATAAAAAGTTATTTAATTTCGCCCATTTTCAATACCAACCTGCTTACAATAACAAAAAATAAAAAAAATATTTGTGCCAAATTCCATGACATCCATGAATTCCATCTATGTATCCTCTTTTCTTTCTCTCGTAATTGTGATTTCAACAGACAAAAAGATAGGCAGACAGACGAACGGACAGGTCTAAATCGACACAGGAGATTGTTCTGAGCCAGATTATATATACTTTTGCATACCTGCCACACCACCTTTAATGCGTTACAAACGAAGGAGCAAACTTAATATACCCTAAACCTTTCGGGTGTAGGGTATAAAAAACGAACAATTTTAAAAATTGTACCGCAATAAGCGGTAACAAAAAGCTTTTCATTCTATTCTCCAAATAAACCGAGACTAAACTAAATATTGATAAATATTTATAATATTGATAATATGAAGTGATAAAACTGCTGTCAAAACTTTAAAAAAATTGTTCTCTTCGTATCGCCCCTGAATATGACCTTTCGCAAACCACTGGTTTACCACCAATGGCACAGCTAAGAATACGTCACGGGCGCAGCCAACACGTCAAGTTTGGTCTTAACAGCAATTTTTATTAAAGAAAAAATTGCCATATTCAGAAATTCCTATCCATTCAAGTTATCCGTTCAGCATCACCTATACAATCGTGACAATAGTGACTAAGTTTTTTAAAAGATAGCGACGTCGGAACATAGATCTTATCACTTCCGCAAATTACAATAAATTGGGAAAGCTTAGTCATACTCTTAACAGCAGCTAACGGTTCAACAATTGATAGCTACGAAATGGAATTAATCTCTTATATAAATAATAATTCTTTTATATTTCTAATCGCAAGCACAGCGACACCAACCACTGGAGATAATTTTCTCAACAAGTTTTATCCACGTAAAAGGAACTCGTCCGACAGACCTTTCAGTAAATACATCAATTGACAACACTGCTCATGTTTTTGCAACTCCTATCTACAAACATTATTTAGTAATGAAAATCTACATGGAAACGATAAAACATCACACAACACACAAGACATCGTCTGGTAACTGAGGAACCAGTGCTTCCGCTCTTAAGATCCCGATGTTCATCCACACTGTTTTTCTACGATATTACATTCAAAATTTAAAAATAATTACAAATTAGTTAGTAATACTGGAGAACAAGGAACGACGCTAAATTCCATTATAATAGCTTGTTAACGAAATTTAAAGGGCAACTAACAATTTCTTTCACAAAATTTATTTATGGGATGTTAGTCTGAGGAAGAAAGATTGGAAGAAATTCTTATTAAATGTAATAAAATCTCAATTTAAATAAATCGAAAATAAAGAATTTAAATAAATATCTGCTTACATAAATGACGAAAGAAATTCTTCCCAATAATTATTCCATACAACAAAACAAATCACTATTCCATTCCAAAGCGCGATTATATAAATAACTTACCTTTTCGATTTGCGATGCAAAGAGTACTGGTGGATTTCCTTCCACGACCTCTATAGCTCTTTGTATTAATTTTCCGATTACTTTTAGTGCTCTCATTTTCTTCAGGAGATGACGGCCGGGACACAGAAAGATTGCTGTTTATTTGAGACTGAATGCTTCTACTTAGATATTTCGGTTTTTTCAAAAACTGGTAATTAAATTTGCCAGATCTTTCATTGGGGGTTTTTGGTGGTCTACCCCGCTTACGATTACCTCTGCCACTCATATCTGAAAGAAAATAAGACTTCCAGTAAAGACTTTAATAAAATCCGTTTCTCAAAATACCACAGACACGCACAAATACACACAAACCAGTCGGACCGACGGATGGACATGACTAAATACTCGGGATTTTTTAAGCTGAACATATATACTTCCCTTTACCGGCCAAGCCCACTTTATTGCGTTAAAAACGGAAGAAAAGACTGCCCTACACCACCGGGTCCAGGATATAAACATTATTGTTCCGTTCCTATCGTTTATTAATTTATAAATCTACCTCCCATTTCTACGCGTGTATTTTGTTCTAATAAAGACGTTTTATGTATTTCAGAGAAATATTTCCAACATCAATTAATTGAAAGATATCAAACTTGTTTTTTCTTTTCTTATTATCTGTTTATTACAAATAAAAATAAAAAAAATCTATTCATTTCTTAAGGGTTTTTATTAAATCCCTAACAGCACCCAATTTTTTGCCCTTTATTAGCATTATTATTATTCGATCTCCATAATAACGTGAGAGAACGGTTTAAACGTAGTCAAATTCGTCACCCTTCCTTCCTTTCTTCACGAGGACTATTTATATGTGTGAAGATGTAACGCATCGCCATGAAGTGCTCAATATAAGTTAATAGTGCCTCTTCCCAGTTTAAAATATTTGCCTACCATTTTTATCATTATCGTTTCTGATTATGACTGTGACTACTACGGTATTTAGGAGGAAATCGAAAATGCAAATTATTTCCAATATGTTTGAACAATCTTTTGTGCGGAAATGTAATGTTGTCCTGTCTACATTTATGGTCTTGTAAACAAAAATCAAATCCAACTATGATGTCAAACATGCAATACTCAAGCCCCCTCTCGCTTTTTAAAGAGGGATTATAACCATATTGGTCTGGTTTTGACCATTTTGACGACTCTTTAATGAAGCAAAAATTATGGCCTTCAATTCATAAATATAAATTACCTTGCAATAGTCGCACATGAAAGTTTGCCCAAGAAAATTTAATTATTTTATAAAGGAGCAAACCATTTTCAATGTCAGTTTGTCATGTGGACCGATCAAATATTTACTCATAAACATAGGTGTCGACCAGAGCATCCCCGTCTCGAAATTTGCAGAAATTCAAATTTATAAAAAGCATATCTTTCCAGTGCATTGACAATTTTTCGAAAATATATAATAACTTCCCACAAACTTGAAGCTAAGCAGTAATAATTTTATTCCATTGTAATTTTTCAAAAAATTTTTTAAAAAAATGGGGTCTTGGAGCATATGAAGTGCTCTCAAGTTTGTTAATATAATAAATTCCACATTTGACGGCAGCACTTAAGGTACCCGGTTTTATAAACAATTATTTGATGTAAATCCAAACAACTTTAGAAACTTCGCTAGTGGAACCACGAAACGTTTTCAGAATAACCTACAAAATTACTGATTACTTATAACTTACCTAAAATTAATAAATTTCAATCAATTAAAACTGTATACCACTATTTATAAACAATAAAGTTTTCATATTCAGAAAATTTACTCGATTTTTCAAAATATATTTGTATACTCTCCAGAAAAACAATGGCTACGAGAAAAATTATTTTGATTTCGGCTCAAGCCAGAGTCAGCCAATCAATGCAGGTTTTCTATTTCAGACTGCCACTAGCGACCCCTATATGTCGTTTTCTAAAAGTGCATACAGATTTGTATCATTTTAATGAAGGTACCAATTATAATTTAACATCAGTATTCTGTGTTTAGAATAGGGTTACAATGAACGTGCCGCTAAAAGTAAATGAAGCAGAAAATGAATTCATGACCTTATAACGACAATAAACATGTAAATTAATTTTCGTTCGTGTAGATTAATTTTCGTCAGTGCTCGAAAATACCTCTTATTTTCAAAACATTTATTTAAAAGCAAACTTTTAACTTTTATTTTTAAAAGTAAAAGTTAAAAGTTAACTTTTAACTTTTACTTTTATTTCTAAAAGTAAAAGTTTACATTTAGCTTTTACATTTATTTATAAAAGTAAAAGTATATTTTAAAATTTCACTTTTATTTATAAAAGTAAAAGTTTACTTTTAACTTTTACTTTTATAAATAAAAGTTAAAAGTTTACTTTTACTTTTATTTTAAAAGTTTTTTAAGAAGAATTATTTAAGACTTTTTCGTAATAAAACTCTTTTGTTAATGAGGTTGATGGTGGTCAATACGAACTAACATTGAGCTACGATATGATGAAAATATGGTTCTTAGTTGGTTGAAAGATGCAAATATATAGAAAATATTAAGAAACAGATTTTTGACATTGTGGGAAGTGTGTGGGGGGAACTTAATACCACCAAAGGGGCATTTCTTACGAAAAAATGACTTTGCGCCAAACGGCGCGAAACGGATATAAAACCAGGTGGGGAATGGTCGACCCAAAAGGAAGGGGAAGGGGCGTTTTTCAAGACCCAAGTATTAAGTATTTCTATTATGATTTTCAAAAGACCATTTGTTCTCTCTGACCTTCTTCTTTCCTTTCCTTCAAACTGTCTATCTTTTTTTTTTGTCATTTCTATGGATGCGTATGTTCATTCGTATGGCATTCAGTCTATTATGTATATGTGCCGAATTGTTCATTGAAGATTGGAAGTATGGTTTTCGAAAGAATGCTTATGACATTGCCTACGATCTTTAATTATCTCGCATTTGAAGTAGTTTTGCAACAGATCAACCCGTTGTCTGTAGCTGCGAACAATTTTTTCTGCAAAATTTTTTATTTTATTGCATTTCCAAATGGTGCCAATGCATACATGGGTAATAAGTCCCCACACTTAGCTCATATGAACATGAGGTGTTCATCGTGAAAATTAAACCCTTTCATCTGATAATTGGACGGGCAAACCCATACGCAGGTAAATATGAGGTCCTTGCTGAAATTTATCGGATCTCATTATTGTTGAAAAAAATGCATGCAGAGAAAATCCCATGCTGAATA
Source organism: Physocephala rufipes (assembly GCA_963966595.1). Classification (NCBI taxonomy): domain Eukaryota; kingdom Metazoa; phylum Arthropoda; class Insecta; order Diptera; family Conopidae; genus Physocephala; species Physocephala rufipes. The sequence continues at coordinate 19,512,601 of OZ016503.1, forward strand.
TAATAATTTCATACAACAAAAGTAATTAAAGATCGTCGGCACTGTCGTAAGCATTCTTCCGAAAACCATACTTCCAATCTTTAATGAGCAAATCGGCACACATACATAATAGACTGCATGCCATATAAATGAACAAACACATAATTTATAAGTCTTAAATAATTCTTATTAAATAACTTGTCATTGAATTAACAAGTCATTGAATAACTTTTATCGAAAAATTTCTAAAATAAAAGTCATCAAAAAACATAAAATTTTTAAAAGAATAACTTATTAGAAATTGAATAACTCTTATTTCATTACTTTTATTATAAAAGTCATAAAAGTTTCGACCTCTGATTTTCGTTAATTAAATTTCGTGCAGAGCAGATATTTATAAAAATAAAACTATAACTATGGACACAGTTAAAATTTTCGTGAATAATAGCGTGTGATTAAAATCGTTCTAATACCTTTGAGAAGTCTTTTGCCTTCTCAAAATATAGTTATATGCTTAGTGTAAAACTAACTGTGTAACCTAAATAAAGGCGCATAGAATGGAGCTCGCTTCTTCTCAGGGCGACAATGAATTCAACACAAATGAGAACGTTGCGTCAACGTATATTAGCGTTATCCACGTGCAAGCTCCATCTTAAATTAAACTGCTTCGCACCCAACTTCATTGCTTAGATCTTGTCAAATCTGCAAATTCACAGTCGCAAGCAGAGATAACGAGATGTCACAACTCTGAATTAAGGATGAGTTCGTGAGTTTCATACCCTGACTTAATTTCCGCCGTGGGAATTTTATGTTACAGACCCCAACAAATGTCTTCTGGAAAATCATGTTTTAGACCTGGGAAATACACCATTTTAAGACCACGGGTGACACTTTATAACTTCACCAGCTTTGTTTTGATATGCCATCGTAGTTATTGGTTTATAAAAGTCATTATTTTAAAAAAGTCGTGTACACTTTTATGATTTAAGATGCGTAGACAACTTGTGCACATATTTTATTTGATGACTAAAATATGTGTATAAATTGAGTAGGAACAAATAAATTTAATTATTTCATATGCATAGCATATATTTTAATGTGCAACAAATTCGACTGACTTAGTTAATAGAACACAAATCATTTAAACCAATTTTTGAAGACAAAATTACATAAAATAATTTATTTGAAAAAATTCTTCACATTGTTTTATTAACGACTCTGCTGCCCTTACTGTGAAGCTAAGTGTTAATCGTGAAGCCAAGTTCATGTAAAATATAAGATTTTACTTGAGTATACCAGTACACAAATATGACTTTTTTATTTTTAGTTAAAATTATATTATTATTAAAGTTCCTTTCTTCACCGTAAATCATTTAGTTTAACTCCTAAGCTCCTAGATGCTAATCATAACCAGACATCTTTATTTATTATCATGAAGAGATACTCATGGAAAATCAAATGTGCAAAGCATGTAGTTTTGGGATATCCTAATTGATTCTTCATTCTCTTCGTCACTTCTTACTACTTAAAAAGATTTGGGTATTCGCGTTAAAACAATGTAGCCGGTAATCAGAATTAAATCCGACTTAGTTGTTAGTTATAAATAAAATTAATATATTAGCACCATTTCATTATTAAATACATAAATTTATCTGGCAGCAGACAGAAAATATCAAATGCTTTGCAAAATGTAAACAAGATAGTGTAGGAATATTCCGTTCATACAGTTCAAATAAGAAACAAAAACAAAAACAAAATAAGAACAACAACGGTATAGACGGCAGCAAAATTAAAAATTTTCAATCACTTACTTGTAGCTCGTTTCTGTAACTAGTTTTCACCAAGCTTTTCGATTCATTTTTTCGATTCTACGTCATTGTGACGTCATTTTCATTGATAATATTTCTATAAAAAATGAATCGAAAATTGAATAATTGAATAACTTTTGACTGCTGTCAAAGTTTTCTACAGATATTCGTTCCAATTCCACTGTCGTAGGAATGGATCGAAAAGACCGTTTCTGCAAAAAAAACGAATCGAAAAGATTTGATTTGACTTTTCACTTTTCATTTGAATTTCGAAAACTGAACAACAAACGACAGAAACGAAAGATGAACAACAAACAAAGGCATAGGGAAGTCATGGCCGCTTTAGGCACCATGAATTCCCTATTAAAAATATCTATGATGCATTAAAAAATAAATTAAAATAAATATATATGCTTTTTTAATGTAAATGACTTTTGATTAATATTTATTATTATAATACGACCCTTTTTAAAGTAAGTAAAATGCAAATATTAAGGAATATTTGAAAATAGTTTCATGTTTGAAAATAGTTACGAGTTATTATTTCACGCGCTGTCCTTGCTTCGTTAAGTACTGATGTTTCATCGATATGTTCATTGGAAAAGCTCTCAGTGCTTACTACTCCTTCAGGATTTGCTAAATAATACCTCTTTCTAAAATTATGCAGTGTACAGCGGGCATTTATAATTGAGCCGGCGAAAGCAGGGCCCATCTTCAGTCCACGTTTATGTGACAGACAGCCGAAAACCTTTTTTAAAACTCCATTCAAACGCTCTACGCAATTTCTGGCCTTACTGTGGGTATCGTTAAATGCACCATGTCCAGCATTTTCCACAATACGATAAGGAGTCATTAGCCATGGTTGTAGAGGATAGCCAGAATCACCAATTAACCAATCGTTGAATCGGTGTTCATTATACTCCCAGTGGATTAATGTTTTTATCACGCTGCTTTCCCAAATAAAGGCGTCGTGTGTACTGCATCCATACCTAGCATCGCATCCTAATATTTCTAGGTCATAATCGCTTAATTACTTGTACGTTTTTTGAAAAGTATCCTTTGCGATTTATATAGGAATATTCCACATTGAGAGAAGGCTTTTTATTTTAATATGGGTGCAATCAATGGCACCTATTACACAAGGAAAACCTGAAGTTGTAAAGCGATTATACGTTAATTAACGAGTGAAATCTATTTGTAGCATTTTAAATGAACCTCCTCTGAATGTTCCGTTTAATTTCTGGCGAGTGTGGAAATCGTATATATTTATGCATTAATTTATCCTGAATTACTTTAGTAATTTTGCGAATTATGCGACAAATCATAGTTTTGCTCATTGGGCACAAAAAGTCTTGGTCTATATCTCACAGAAAACTGCCGGGTCGCATAAAGTGTAGCACTGCACAAAGTCGCAACGAATTCCGAATAAACGTTCTCCTTATTCCCATATATAAAAAAGGAGAGATCTCATTGAGCAAATGACTTACTGCTTCTTTGGAAAGTCTAAAGAGCTCCACGAATCGAGATTCAGGAATATGAAAAGGATCTATAGGAAAGCCTATCATGTTCAACTGCATACAAATAAAGCAATTTTTCATCCATCCTTCTTCAAAATTCACAAAATTATTCAAAAGGGAAATTATCTTATTGATCTTAAAAATTTTGTTTTTTAAATTATAAAATTTATTTTTAAAGTTGACAGTTGTTTCATATTCCATTTGTTTCTTTTCAATTAATATGTCATTACCAAATCGTAACAGCCTTCTTTTCGATTTGTTGTTACAGAGACAGTAAACATTTCATAATCGAAAACTTTCAATCGAATCGAACTGACGTCACGGGAATCGAAAAACTTTTCGATTTAGTTACAGAAACGAGCTACTGGGAATAAACAGCTTTTGTTGCCCGGCAGCATTTATTTTTTCTCGCTTTCCATAAGAGCCATTGTAATTTTGACATTGCTGCTGGCTGCGGCAGAAGCAGCATTTCTATGTGTTCAACCTATTGACGCTACTTTTAAATTTCAATTTCATAGCCTTAGGTATTTCTCGCCGACGTTTTCAGTAACCTCCCTTGAATATATCGGTAACAGAATTGAAGATTATAGAGTACTTACAAGCAACTTTCCTTAGTATTAAAATTATTTAACTTATTAATTTTTCTTTTTTTGTACTATATTCACTTTGTTCCTTTGTATAACAGATTAATTGTTAAATTTTTTGAACCAGTTAAGTTAGAAGAAATATGAAAAATAATTAATTATTTACATAATAATCTATTGAAATGTCATACGTGACACAACTGTGGTGAACGTCGCATGTATATGCGTAAATCCCGTACGTTTATTTCGGTCGTGTAAAACAGAGAAAAAGGTATAGGACACTCCCAATTCGCCACGCGAAAAAGTGATTTGACGTCTATTTTTATGCATTGTTTACATCAGAGATATCTCTGATGTAAACCAGAGATTAAACCAGAGATTATCTCTGGTTTACATCACGTACACTATACGTGAATTTGTGCCGTATTATTGGTGTTTGCTTCCAACCAGTTTCAGAAAAAACATCTTTCACCGCGCATAAACAAAAGTGGTGTGATTTCTGCAATGATTGTAAGGGAGTCAAATAGAGCAGTATGTCCCTCAACTAAGTACCAAATATTGTATTCTAAAAATCTTGAGAGACCAAACAATATATTTAATTTCCACACAATCATCTCGCTATTCATCGTTGAACAACTTTTTAACAATCACGACGTAAATTTTGTGAAAAAACTTAATCCAAATCCGCAGAAGACTCTTCCATATTCACCAAACCTTCGACGCTTAAAATCCACAATACTCGAGCCCATGTTTTTCATTGCTGTTGACGGGAGTACGTGTTTCCTAAGAAATAAGAACCAAATTCCAGATAAATTTCTACCATTATGCGATTGCAGAAAACAAATGCATATGGATTAGTGCGAAGTGTCCTATCTCTTTATCTCTACTTACAGCATTAAGTGCAAAACAATTGTTAATAGGAAACTTGCATGCAGAGAAAGACGTGTGAATGGAAGCATATGCTGACGCACGCAATTGTTTCGGTTAAATTCAGTGTCACAGAATAAGAAGTGAAACGCGACCCTATACACTTTTATTTAAGTTATACAGTTACATCGAACCTGTATCACGCAAATCGACCAATTTCTTTGGGAAATTATTCGCAAATATGGCAAAAGCGAAGCAAATGCGAATACTACATCGCCCTTCTTTTTAGACACAGCTTTTCCGCAAATCGCCAATCCTCGCAGGAAATGTGAAAACTGTCAAATCGAAAATTGGAAACAGGCAAAGAACTTATTCATTGAAATGCATAGTATTTCGCCATAACAATAGACCTAGAAATAAACAGGATGCGAATGAGACGGTGTAAATGTTTTTCAAATTCGTGATTATATGCGAAGTACACAGTTTAAGGCGACGTGCACATTAGAGCGATACGATAAGCGATACGATATGCGATACGATACCCGATACGATAAGGAAAGACATGCGTCATAGCAAAACAATGAGAGCGATAAAAATTGTACATACTTGTGCGATGCGATACGATACGAATCTTCTATCGCTCAGAGCAACACAGCATGCTGGTTTCTTGGGGCGATTCGTATCGCGCGATACGTCAAAATAAAAAATTATTTCACACATACTTAAAAATAAAAATAAAAATGACTAGCTCGAAAAAGCAACCACCAATACGCCACAATGATATCCTCTTCGGACGAGCTCATGATTTAAAATATTTTAAAAAGTATATGTCAAAACAATTATATCACCTATTATATCGCTTGTCGTATCGCTCTAGTGAGCACCACGCATGCGAGTCCTATCGTATCGTGTATCGTATCGCATATCGTATCGCGTATCGTATCGCTCTAATGTGCACGTCGCCTAAGTGATGAAAACTTGAAAGTACTGAACTTGAAATACAAGTGCAAAATAAAATATCAACTTAAAGTAACAGCGAAAACGGATTGTTTCATTGGATTAATCACAATCCGCAGTTCGAACCTGAAATACCCACAAGGAAATTATCAAATAATGCTACAGTATTTAGCGCAGAATTTTCTATATAAAAACATGCAACCCCAACTCCCTAGGAGTAATTGGCGAAACGCGCGTCAATTTTGTACGTTCGCAAAATAGCAGCTCGTTTTATTTCAATTATAAAAGACATATTAGTATTGTCCCCATAGCTGTTTGTGATGCGAACTTCTGCTTCGCATTTGTTGAGATTGGGGCACTGGAAATTCAAAGCGATAATGGCGTGTTTGTCCGGAGTAGGTTTGGACGACATATTAAATGATACGCTTCCGTTTCAAACAGCTTTTTAATAAAAACTTCTTTGCACGCATATATATTTAGAAAACTAGCTTGGCATATTAACAAGCCGCTAGAAAATTCTACGTATATTAATATACGCGAAACCAGAAAATGTAGAGAAAATTGTGCGGAGAACCGTTGTCCCGCGCAATTTTATGATGTCGAAATGGATCGACTGCTATTTCAATAATGATCAACCCCATAGATTTGCAAATATAAATGCAAATAGTTTGTGTTTGGTCGGTTGAACAACGTGGAATCGGCCGACATTCTATTATCCTTATTCACAAAGTCACTCTTATGCGTCGTCGTCGTATTTAGACGACGGATGGTATTCACAAATTCGACGCCGTCTCTCAAATATGAGCAAAATGCATCAGCTGTTGACTTCGTCGTCAATAACGTAAGAAATCGGTATTCACAAAGACAATAATTGACGACGCGTCGTCTCAAATGAGACGACACCAAATTCGGTGTCGTCTCTCAACAAAAATTTATTGTTTTGCTTTTTAAAAATTAAATCTCGTTTTTAAAAAATATATTCGTGTACTTTTATGTGTAATATATTTATTATATGCAACCAAATTAATAAAAACATTTGCAAATTTAATAGTTTTCACAGCAAATACTGATATGGGCACTGTGGGTAGTAATGTCCGCGTAACGATTTTTCAAAGATAAACTACAAATATAAAATTGTTCCACATTATAATGTATTTAGATGTTCGGCGGGTTCGATATCAGTTTACTCGTCTGGCGGTGCTTGTTGGCTCCGCTATTTTTTACATTGCATACTGTCATCACGTCTCTTCTGTTTTTCACTTTAAAGTATGCTTTTTCAATCAAAATTTGGAACATATGGGAACTACCGATGGTCCACACCGTCAGACAGCGTATACTAATTGTGAAGCACCACAAATGTTTGAATTTTTGAGCCTTGTCATTTTTAATCAATGTGTACTGACGGATGATCGGACCTTTCTTTCAATTATTCTATGATTTTTCAGCACTTATTAGACTAACCCCCCATTCTGGCGAACAATGACACAAGTAATTTATAACAAATTTGTTATAATTTTTGTCATTCAAATTTGTGATCCGTATTCTTGTTAAGTGGTGACAGCATGAAAGCTCTTTATATTCACCATTGATAGCAATTATTCAAGATTCGATTCGTTCTGTCTCGTTTGCTTTTTCCGGCTGCTTCTCAACTATTTCTCATAGTTATGCTTGGGAAGATATCACTCATTGTAGTATTTAAAAGTTGAAAAGCAACAGGAAAGGTTAGACGAGAAAGTATGATTCGAACTTTGAATAGGAATATTTTCTATTTGTTTTGACGTATAAAAAATAACAACAGGTTTTTGAAATAATTTTGAAATTAACATCTTTTATGTATGAATTGCTTTATTGTATTGGTCGGATTGGCTAACCTTTGAATGCAATATAATTCAAAATGTATACAGAAAATGTTAGAATAATGAATACAAATACTATTTCACTGAATTTCTATCATCGCAAGTTTTTTTTTTGTTCTCATAACCTGATTATATTCTTGTTATCTACTTTTGAGATCATAACAATAAAAATGATAAATGTCATCTGGAGAGCTTTTAAATTTTAATCCGAATAGCTATTTGAATATTGCTCAAAAAATTTTTGAATGCGGTGAAATTTTTTTAAAGAAATTTATTATTGAACACAGCTACAAGAGTAAAATTTCGTGTACCAACACTGAAAACTCCACAATCTTTAAATAACATCAAAAATATAACGTTGAGCATTGAGAACGACGTAAGAGGGCCACCTGCTCAAAAAGTGACTGTGAATACGGTCTCTCTTAAAAAGTGACTTTTACCCCCTTATTCTAGTTGATTGACAAAACTCAACTCAATGACACATGTTATTTCAATGACTTATGTCACAAATAGCTATTCGGGCTAAAATTTTAAATTTAAAATTTCAAAATTATTTCAAAAACCTTTTGATATTTTTTATACGTCAAAATAAATAGAAAATATTCTTATTCAAAGTTCGAATCATACTGTCTCGTCTAAATTTTCCTGTTGCTTTTCAACTTTTAAATACTACAATGAGTGATATCTTCCCAAGCATAACTATGCGAAATAGTTGAGAAGCAGCTGGAAAATTCAAATGAGACAGAACGAATCGAATCCTGAATAATTGCTATCAATGGTAAATATAGAGCTTTAATGCTGTCACCGCTTAACCAGAATACGGATCACAAATTTGAATGACAAAAATTGTATCAAATTTGTTATAAATGACTTGTGTCATTGCTAGCCAGAATAAGGGGGTTAAGCAGAGATAATGAGATAGGAAACTCTTTACACACAAAAAAATGCGCCAAAAAAGGCCACAATTTTACACGACCGAAACTCACGTATGGGGCTTCTAAATATGTCTGGGTAGTTCACCAAAATTATGTCACGTGTGACATTTCGTGATAATACTATGTAAACAACTAATATAAACAAATCTTCGTGTTAATTTTTCTGCTAAAATTAATTCCGTTTTTCTTAGCTAAACTTTTGTGAAAGTAAATTATTAATAGCCACGGCTATTTTAAATTATCTGGGCGTGGTGTCTATACTCTGAATAGAAATACAGTGCCCTCAGATCCTCGTGTAGAATAAAATCAATTTTCCCAAAATTATTTGTGGCTCAAGTGATTTAACTGAATTAATTTTAGTCTTGACCCACCGAAACTAAATTTTAAACATAAAATATCGCGTTTACCGCCGGTTTGAAATTTTTAATAGCTTTTTCAGTTTTCTATTACCTCGGGAATCTCTTTCATTATATTCTAGTTCTAACAAAAAGTGCCACGAAGTCGTGGTTTTTAAAATTCTGGCAACAACTATACTCTGTATACTTGTCTATAATTTCGGAAACTAAAAAACTATTGAGATTGTTTCTGTGGCATGCTAAGTTAAAAACTCCTATAAATCTAGACTCTAATTGCTTAACGTTACTAAAAAATTCACAAGGAGCTTTAACGAGCTCGCATAATTAATTTAAATATATATGCATCGTTATAGTTAGCGTCAGTTGAATTTTTATCAGTTCAAGATGATTTACGATTGTTATATTTTAACTACCTAAGATCAGCCCGTTTGAACTTTAATAAGCAATTTCCTGTTATTTCTTACGAAATCATAAATATTTCCCAATCGGAAGAATTTTTACCAATCATAAATGATTTATGGCCTAAAATGCAGCAGGGAAAAAGAGAAGCAAAATTAATGGAAAACTATATTATACCTGACTTATAGACATCTTACGGAGAGCTATCTTAATCTTCACACTCGCTCTTTGTTTTGTCCTCGTTCGCAGTTATCACGATTTAGCTACTTCGGGAATCGACCGGGGATTAAAAGTAACCTTTATAATAAAACATATTTTCTAATAGAAAATGGAATTTGGTTAAGCAAACAATAACTTCAAATGTAGTGAATATAAAAAAAACATGTACACCTACAATTACAAATTTGTGAAAATATGTACCTGAATGGGAATGTTTTTATTTGTAAATTTTAACTAAGTTGAAATCTCAAAATAATTGGATAAATGATATGTCAATGGGGTCTAACACCAAAAATTTTCATTGGTAGACTGACTTCATTGGGGCACAGTGGATGAGTTTGAGCCAGAGACAACGAGATAGGAAACTCTTTTCCCGAAAAAAAATGTGTCAAAAAAATGACAAAATTTTACACGACCGAAACTCACATACAGGAATTATGGATACGTATGCGTAATTCACCAAATTGAATGTCACGTATTTCTTTTCATGAAAATATGTAAACAACAGTTCGCTTCGACGGCTTGATTTGAAAGCACGTTTTGTGCTCTATAGTGAAAATAATAAGAAAAAGAGTCACGAAAAAGTGAAAAAATTAAGTGAAAAAAATTAAGTGAAAAAAAATATTAATATGTAAAAATGGAACAGAACATGGGCTTCAGCTAGAATTCGAATGGGTTGGCCAACACCACTTTGATCTGGCCAACACCACTGGTGTCTTGTTTTCATGTCACCACAAAAAGAAATCCACAAAAACAGCAGAGAAACATTTTTGAGAGCTCTGGAAGGAAAGAATCAATACCTCCTGCATGAAGTCCCCAAGAATGGCAATGAGACTTTATATAATTTAAAACGTATAGAAAGCGCGAAGTAATCCAAAAAGTAAAAACATTATAATGATCGAATTCTAATTAATTTTGAATATTTTCCTTTCTAGAAAAGAAGGAGCAAAAAAGTGAAGAGAAAACAGACGCAAAAAAGACAACGGAGGAAACAGTATCAAGAATGGAAGTAGCCGAAAGGAATTTATTTGATGAGAGCAGTCGTAGTGAAACGGAAGATTTTATGCCGCAACCAATTTTAGTTAAAAAAGAAAAGGGAGTTAGACGAGAAAGGTTAAAACCTCAAGACGACAAAGGAAGTAATGTGGGCTTAAAGAGAGATTTATTTAAGAAATCACCAGAATTTGATATATTTCCCACTCCTGACGGCTTTTGGGATCCCCTCATAAGATCTTTTGACGTGGCGATTTTTACTGAAGTATTGGTTGAAAATGTTTATATATTAGTGATCGCTTTGAAAATGTTTATATATTTAAAATTTGTAATTCATGATAGTTAAATTGTTAATTTATAATTATATTAGTTAATATTTTAATAAAAACAGTGTTTTAATTTTTTATTTTTCGTAAATGCAATACAAATTATTCCTTTATTTCCTATAGTAAATAAATGAAAACATAAAATTTCCATCAGAGGGCTGTGTGCACTTCCACACCACCCAAGAGGTATGCACCAGAGATTATCTCTGGTATGCACATTGGCGCGTTACCGGTTTTTTGGATGTCCAGTTCCCCAGTAGGCCTATAACACCCATATACCCATCCTGGCAGCATGTTCGCAAGTCCGGCATTCCTATTTTTTGCTTAAATTTATTTAAATTTAAAATTTTTGTAAAATTATAAATATTTTATAGTGTGGTGAAAATAATTGTTTGAGAAATTATCACAGCGGTGCAAAATAAATTCATAAATAGAACTAAAACAGAATGAAATGGATAAAATGCACTTAAGTAAATGCAAACATTTTATGAGCATCCTTAATGTCCCAATTGAAATAATCTAATCTGAAAATGAATGGTTTAGCTAAAACCCATGTTAATATAGCATAGAAATTATCGAAGCGTTTGAAATTTCAATTCAAAATGGGATCAAATTTTTGTATGCAATACCAAAAATTATGAAATTTGGTAAATTTGATAGTTGTTCGATGCATAGGCAGCAATACTAATATATTATTTTATTAATATTTTTAATAAATTACAAAAAACCTGAATATAATACTTATTACTGAATACTGGCAACACTGCTTTAATGCGAATACCCAAAATGGCCCATTAAGTAGTAAGCTTCGCACATGCTGGCAACACTAAAATCATCGAATTTATGGGAGAGGTGAAGAAATAATTAGGATATGCCAATGCCAAAATGTTTTACACATTTGATTTTTCAAGAGTTTCTCTTGATGATAATAAATAAATAATTCCGTGTAGGTGTGGTTATTAATGTCAGCATCAGAGGCTCAAAAGTTATATTAAATGAATTAGGACGAAGAAAGGAACTTATTAATAATTATACAATTTTATTTGAAACTAAAAATAGTCATTTTTGTGTATTGATATACTCAAGTAAAATCTTTTATATTTTAAATGCACTAGTGCGGCTAATACTTGGCTTCAAAGTAATGGTTGCAGAGTCCTTAATAAATCAATGTGAAGAATTTCTTCAAATAAATTATTCTATGTAATTTATTTTTAGGTTATTTTTAGATTCTGGGGTCCAAAAATTGCCTTAAATGATTTGAGTATTCTATTAACGAAGTCAATCGAATTTGTTGTACATTAAAATATTTCATAAAATTGAGTTTCATTTATGTTTTTATGCATATGAAATAAATATATTTATTTGTTTTATATAAATATTTTATACAAATAATTAGTTACCATAATTAGTTATTACAATAATTAGTTATTTTATACAAATATTAGTTATAACAATTTATACAAATATTTTAGTTATCAAATAAATCATGCACATGTTGTCTACGCATCTTAAATTAAAAAAGTGTACATGAAAAATAATTGAATTCTTTAAACCAATAACTACGTTGGCATATCAAAACATAGCTGGTGAACTTCTAAAATGGATTGTCATTCGGGGTCTGAAAAAGGTGTAATGGCCGGGTCTTATGCTTGAATTTCTAAGAAAAAATCATTAGTCAGGGTCTTAAACATAAAATTTCCACAGAAGAAATCATGAGTCAGGGTCTTAAACTCACGAACACTACCTTAAATCAGAGTTGTAGTTAGAGAAGTTTCCTATCTCGTTATCTCTGGTTTGAGCGTAAAAATTACGTCATTGGGCACCGTAGGTGAGTTTCTGAGTTAAAACGTCATCAATTTCCGTCCGTCTCCACTAACGCAACAATGCATTTCTTCAACGAATCTACAACCAGAGTTGATGTTTTCAGAAGTTTCCTATCTCATTATCTCCGCTTTTAAGACGACTTCGTCTTAACTCACCAGGTGACTGTGAATCAGAGATAATGATATAGGAAACTCTTTTCCCCCAAAAAATTGTGACAAATCAACGCCAAAATTTTACACGGCTGAAACTCGCGTACAAGATCTTGCATATGCTTACGTAATTCACCAAAATCATGTCACGTATGACTTTCCATGCAAATATTTATGTAAACAATGATCGATCGTTCATATTAAATTTTCTTGTGAAACAAATTAAGGTCAACCAATATAGAATTTAAAAAGTTGATTCAATTCTCTTTTTCTAAGCGACGAATGGACGTGAAAGTGAAATTGGTTAACAGTCCTAATTTGAGGAAACCCATGGATCAGATAGTAATGGCAATGTAAGAAAGTGAAATCATGGATATTTTCAAAGTCATCGGAATAAATGTCGCTGACGTTAATACTTACTGGATAAATTCCAGGATTGCTCTCTCGCTATGTTATGGATGACGCTTGTATATTTCCTTCATGTGAGAAATGGACAACGAGATCTGGATGCTTGTGCTGCTCCCGTCAGAAAAGCAATTTTAATGGTACTTTATTTCCCGACACAACTGTGTATAATAGTATACAAGGAAGTCATTAAAAATGCATACATTACAAAGATTTATGCATTTCCACGCCACCCAAGCGGCATGTACGTTGGCGCGTTACCGGTTTTTTATGGATGTCCGGTTTCCCAGTAGGCATATACAACCCATATACAAATACACAAGACACAATAATTTTACAAATTATACATTGTTAGTGACATAAAACTGTATAATACTATATAACCTCTCCGATGACAAACTGAATCGAAAATTTCGAAAAACCGAGATTCTAAATTGTTGATATAAATTACGAATTCACGGGGTTTAATTAAAGCATAACTTTCGAATTCCTTTTCGACGGTAAAAAGGTATTCTTCCATATGGTGTTGTGGAACGAATTTCCGTCATTCCTTGTCAATATTGATTTGTAGACAAACCGGTTTCGGCGATATGCTATCTTCAGTACCTTATTCGTTCTGGTCAGTATTCGTTGATTCAGCCGCTTTTATGGTTAACTGTGGCAGGAGTCTGCGTCTGGTCCGCGTGATGTCGTTGTTGTGGTTGGTCTACGTGACTGTATGATGCTTCCTTACAGGTAGGTGATGTGCAACCGGCGGGCTTATCGCTAATTAGTTGTTGATCCGTTTTTTCATAGGCGCCTGGGTAAGCATCATTACGGGTTTCGGTGGGAAGGTAGAAGTCCGTTATCTTTGGTTTCTGTGTTTTTAAGGCTTTGACCTGCGTTTCTGTGTTTATTACCCTATTGCTGCTCTCGTTCTGCTTTTTGTATAGTAATTTTAGGGGCTCAAATATTACGTCTGATGGAGTATTCGTTTGTTCGTTTATTATCCTCCCGTCGAAAGTTTTCTGCTTGTATATTTCCATGTTTTCTAGCACATTCAGCCGCCGTATTCTTCCATCATGACATCATCCATCAACTGATGACATCATCAGTTTGTAATACTTCAAATACAACCAACCACAAACGTAATCTAAAGCATTTTCTTTTAATAAATTGATATCATTAAAGCTTACTTCTACTCTGGAGTAATCAACTGCAGTTAGTTGTGCCCACGGAAGACTTTGAAATTGCTGCCATGAGTTATCTTCTCTCTATGCCATGGGTTATCTATTCTCATTTGGATTAGAATGTTGGTTATTCATATTTCCATATCAGAGCTATACATTATCACCTAAATCTAACATTGCAGGTTTTCCAATTAGAACAACTGGAGCTTCCAATTGGAAAACTCTTGCGGCCGCTTGACCAACATCTCACCGTGATCCATCGGTGGCAGCGTCCGGAAACCTGAAAAAGTGACCACCGCCTGCACATTCAACTTTACTGCATACTCGCACACTTGGCATATATTAACAAAATTAGAAATCCTTGGAATGTATAAAAAATATTTTAAATTTTGCAAATTTAAAAATCGTGATGAAAAAATATATAGCCAAAAAAAAAACACAGTGCTGCAAATTAAATTCAAAAAAGAAACTTAAAAAATACGAAACCGTTGAAACGCATTGAAGCGTGTACACAAATTATACGAGTATATTTTACGTAACAATCTCAATAATTCCACACGTAAGTAAATGCTTGAACTGAAGGCTATCAAAATTCCGTATATATATTATTGAATTCTTTGATATTGCAAACAAATGTGACCTACATAATCTTGTTCAATACCAAAAATAATGAAATTTTCTAAATTTAAAAGTAGTTTCAAGCTCATTTAGCAAGCTATAATGGTTTAATATACTGGTTTAATGATTCTTTTTTTAATAATTAACGATAAAATTTAGTTTATACCACATTACAAAATGCAGGCAACATTGTTTTCATACGAATTCTAAGAAATGGACTTAAAACACTACGAGTCGCATAAGCAGGTAACACTAAAATGTTCAAATCTAGCTGCGAGGTCAAAAAATAATTAAGGTATGCCAACGCCAGAATTTATATGCATTTTCTTTTTTAAGAGTTTCTCTTAAGGATGAATTCATAAAAATTGTATTGAAAAACTAGGATATGTGAAAGTAAATGCAAATATATCATTTCATATATATTTTCAATGTGAATACTGAATATATTGAATTGAACTAAACTATTCAGGATAGAAAAGTAAACTGTTTAATTATTTATATTACTTCAAAGTGAAGATAGAAAAAACAAAGTAATTACATTAATTCTCATTATTATTAATAATTACATTATTAAATCAATTCTTTTAATTTTTGTTTAATTAATTTTACCATCACTTATATTGTAAAATTGACTTGAATGCTTATTAAATGCTAATTAAAACGTTAAACCACATTTCATTTCGTTTATATTTTCATAGAATATTAACAATATTTTAATTTAAGGTGAAGATTATTAAAACACATATACTGCAATTTAATTGCTTCGGCGAGTGATTAGTAAACATGAAAATCAAAAAACCCTTCACTTGGATTTAGGATAATGTTAATAAAGCAACATGCAGAATTTGTTTAAGTAAATTGTTTTAAATATTTCTTTAATTTATTTTACCCTCTTTGGAATTATTTGCCCCATTAAATAAGTCACTCCGTTTTTGAAAATCACTAAATTATTGCACGAAATTTCATTTCATTCATTTCCTCATGCTTACAAAGCGCAATGTTTTTGCCGTTAAATTATTAGATATATTATGGTCATCAAACAAAGTATGAACACAATGCATGTACACAGCTTAAAGCATAAAAGTGTACATGAAATAGAATTTAATTTTATAGATCAATATCTAAGTTGGAATATCTAAACAAAGGTGGTGGGAATTTTAGACCGAAATGTCATTAGGGTCTGAAACTCAAATATTGTTTGGGTCTGTAACATGCAATTCCGTGAATTGTTTGGGTCTATAACATCGATTTCCTGGAATTCCATTGATTGATTGGGTCTGAAAGTCACTAATGGCTTTGCAGCCATAGACATGTTAACAAATTACCTTTAGAAACAGAATCGTTTAAATTGGCAATTAAATCAAATTATATATTACAGAATAAATGTTCGCGATATTAAATTTTTTATTTATTTATTTCATTTAATTAATACAAGTTAAACATGTCTAAGGCCGCTATTACATTGCAATCATTTGAATGGCCATTTAATGCATTGTTTTTGTTTTTCCATGCAAACCTGTCAGCTCTCATAAAATTGTGATTCACTCGTGAGAGGATGAATTTGCCGCAGGCCATTCAAATAAATTTATGGTGAAATTTGCTGAATTAAGAATTCCAGAATTAAGAGAAGAGTTGGAGGCTCGTAGATTGCCTATAACAGGTCAGAAGCCTCATTTGCATGAGGAAATGGAAAATGCCGCTATTAATGTAGAACATGAATTCCCTCTTGATGTAACAGGAGCATCATCACAAGTGGAAGAGCAGCTGCCGGAGTCACGTGGTCAAGCGTTTGATAAACGTGCTCCTGGCTGCATTGGCGCAGCAGTACCTACACATGGAGGAGCAAATGAAAAATAACACCTCACAATTACAGCAACAATTATTGCTTCGCATGGAGGAGCAATTAAGGAATAACACCTCACAACTGCAGCATCAGTTAAAGAACAACACCTCACAATTGCAGCAGCTGGCAAACAATACTTCAGAACTATAGAATCAACTATCACGAATCGAAGGAAACTCTGCCAAGTTGGAGGCAAGATAAAGTGGAAGATCAACTACAGCAACTAGAATCAAAAGTTTTGCGTCTTGACGGAGAAATGGCGTCCAGTGGCCCAGTCACAGCTATAAGTTAAACGTAAGCTAACTTCGTACGTACGTTAAACGTAGTTAAAGGATCTAACCTTTGACGGAAAGATACCATTCAAAATTTTCAAGATGCAGTTTGAAACCAGGGCACAGGCCAATCACTGGGACACTGCAGATAAAGTGGCAGCCTTAGTGGTATCTATCAAAGGATCTGCGACAATTTTGCGTCTGCAAAGTTTTAAAGACGGTTTCGGAGGATGAAAAGGGAAACTATGACGCTATAATGGCAGCTATTGAACATCGATATATCAGTGACCATAAGAAAAAAGTTTTCCGGAAGTAATTATTAAGTCGGTGTCAAAGAGGTAACGAGTCACTGCAGGAATATGCAAAAGACATAGAGCGGATCGATTATTTGGCTCATGCCGATTCACCAGTTGAAGTGATTGAGACGTTCAAGATCGAGGCATTTGTCGGAGGAATACGGGATGTGGTAACTAGACGCGCACCAAAATATCGAGACAAAGAAAATGTTTGCTGAAACAGTGTC
Organism: Physocephala rufipes; assembly: GCA_963966595.1. Taxonomy (NCBI): domain Eukaryota; kingdom Metazoa; phylum Arthropoda; class Insecta; order Diptera; family Conopidae; genus Physocephala; species Physocephala rufipes. The sequence continues at coordinate 19,530,200 of OZ016503.1, forward strand.
ATATGCCTTGACACAAGAAACAGCAAGTCTCTTAAGCAAGCCAGCACTAGCATCCATCGACTAGAGGTCGACCAAAGCGAGTACATGGAAAAGTTAATGAGAGATATCCAGAAGATGATCAAAGATTCGCACAGAGAGTCCGGATGTAAATGTTACAATTGTGGAAGGGCAGGACTCTTCGCAAGAGAGTGCAAGGCATCTCGATGGAAAAATGAAAACGAAAGAAAGACAGGCGCCGGAGATGGGAGTGGCAATACGAAGCAAGACTTACCGTTAAACTAAAACGGGCCAGCCGCAATGGGCGTGAGCTGGTCCCACCTATTGATTGCCCCACTATCTCTGTTTCACAGATACATCGGAATAACAACAACTTTACGGTAAATCGAGCTGTGAATGGACAAATGCTCGTTTTAGCTCTGGATACGGGGCAACACACTCCATTATTAGATTAGATGTTTCAGGGGGTGACATAGATCCACTGATTGGTTACAAATTACGCACAGCTACGGAAGAAAAAGCGAAGATTAATGGACAATTGGTGTGTACCGTGCAGATGCGAACGCTTGAATTGCGTCACACCTTTTGAGTGGCCGCAATAGTAGATGAGGTAATTATAGGTGTCTACTTCATGCTGGCCCATGCATAACCCTAAATTTGAGAGAAAAAATGTTGACATTCCAGAATATAGAGATACCCATAAACACAAGCTATGCACAGCCTCGGATAAGGAATGTGAGCATTACTCACCAGCTGATTCCAACAAATTCAAAAGCAAACTTATGGGCACGTGTAGATGCAGATTTTGGAACTCGCAACCTGTGGGTAGTAGAAAGAACAAGAACGACGTCGGATATATTGGTTGGACGAACCCTTGTACAAACTAGCAATAATGGGTGCATTCCGTTTCGGGTAGTAATGGGCTCACAAGACCAATTAATATTAATCAAGGCGAGGTGATAGAACAATGCCAAGCAGTGGAAGCTGTGATTAATTGCGATAGCCCTCCCCAGAAATAGAACAACGACGTTTTCAAAGGAAGCAAAATAATTCGAATCACCACAAACAATTGGTTGGGTGAGTTGAGTGGGTTAGAAAGAACGCCTATTGTTGAAATATAGCTCCATATTTGCCAGTGATTACAGTAAATTTGGAATGACTGCAGGTGTGAAACACCAGATAGAAACAGGCGACGCATGACCGATTCGGCAAGCTCAGAGTTACACTGGCGAAACGAGAAGAGCCAGAACAAATATTAAAAGAGATGCAGGTAGGTGGAGTGATTGGACCTTCAACAAGTCCATGGAGCTCACCGGTCGTGTTGGTTAAAAAGAAGGATGGAAGTACACGGTTTTGTGTCGACTATCGAAAATTGAATGACGTCACTAAGAAGGACAGCTACCTACTGCCGCGAATAGATTACACTTTGGATACATTATCTTGTGCGAAATGGTTTTCAACGTTGAACTTACAAAGCGGGTACTGGCAAACTGCCTTTAGCATTGGAGATGGATTGTGGCAATTTTCCGTAAAGGCATGTGGATTATGCAATGCGCCAGCGACTTTTCAACGTCTGATGGAACATGTTCTGAAGGGGCTTCATTAGAAGACATGTTTAGTCTATCTTGATGACATCATTGTCATGGGCAAGCATTTTGATGACACCTTAAAAATTTGGAAGAAGTCTTTAGTCGAACTTCCTCTGCCGCCCTGAGTTCAAATCCAAAGAAATTCGTTTTATTTAAGAAAGAAATAACTTACGTAGGCCACAAAATGACTACAGATGGAATTCACACAGATGAAGATAATATCAAATAAGTAAGAGAATGGCCTCGTCCTAAAAATGTTCATGAAGTACAAAACTTTCTAGGACTTTTTACCTATTATCGACGTTTCGTACCTGGATTTGCCAACGTCGCCCGAAGCTTACATAACCTGACAATGAAGAATTATAAATTTACATGGAAGAAGGAGGAAGAGGGTGCTTTCCAGCGGTTGAAAGAGTTACTCTGCACAGTTCCAAAGTTGGCATATCCAGTTCTTGGCGAAAAATTTGTCTTGGATACAGATGCTAGCGCACATGGAATAGGAGATGTGCTCTCACAGATAGTCGGTGGCCAGGAAATAGTAATTGGGTATTGCAGCAGAGTACTCGAAAAACCAGAAAGGAACTATTGCCTAGCCAGACGAGAACTATTGGCAGTGATGGAATGCGTCAAACACTTCCACAAATATCTATGGACAGCATTTTCTCATAAGAACAGATCATGCGGCACTCAAATGGTTGCTACAGTTTAAAAATCCCGATGGGCAGATTGCGCGCTTGATAGACTTCAAAACTATGACTTTGAGATACAACATCGGAAGGGAGGACAGCATGGAAATGCTGATGCACTATCTCGGCACCCTTGTGCATTGGAGTGTAAACATTGTTGTAAGGTTGAAAGATGTGAAGGAATAGTCGATGTGCGACTAACAAACTTGCAACCCGAAGAAGAATGGAGACCTAGTGCCATAAGAAATTGCTAACTCAGAGATAAAGATCTAGCCAGGGTTATGGATGTCATCGGAATGAACCAGAGACCAACAAAAGAAGAAATGGCTTCAGGAAGTCCATTAGAGAAGGATATTAGATGCAATGGGACAGCCTAAAGCTAATAAATGGAGTACTGCATCGTACGTGGGAAAGCAAGGATGGTAAACAGATACGCAATTTGATTGTCGTGCCGAGGTCCAGAATAGCGGACGTATTGCTAGAATTCCACAACGGACCAATGGAGGGCATCTCGGTGTTACAAAGGCACTAGAGAAGATTCTATTGGGCACAAACACAAAAGCGATTCTATTGGGAAAATTGCAAAGAATCAGTTGCAGAATAGATCAATAACTGTACCCAATGTATGAAAATTAAAGGTCCGAAGTCTAGAAGTAAAGGCAAATTGCAGCAGTACAATGCAGGAGCACCATTCGAACGCTTTGCAATGGATATAGCGGGACCATTTCCGACTAGTGACTCCGGGAATAAATATGTGTTAGTCATAATGGATTACTTCAGTGAGTGGCCTGAATAGTACCCCGTACCAAACCAAGAGGCAGAATCTGTGGCGGAAGCCCTTGTCCAGAATTGGGTTACAAATTTTGGCGTACGAATCGAATTGCACCCCGATCAGGAAATTTGAAATTTGAATTTTGAGTCTGTCATATTTCAGGAAATGTGTTCATTGTTGGGAATCAAGAAAACTCGAACGACTGCATTACACCCACAATCAGATGGAATGGTAGAAAGGTTCAATGTACCCTAAAAGAATATTTGCGCAAGATAGTGGAAAAATGTCAACGTAATTGGGATAAATACATACAAGTGTTTTTAATGGCTTATCGATGGGCAGTCCTCAAAACTACAGCACACATCTCCCGCGAGGGCTATTTTGGGAGCAGATTTGAGATTACCATTGGACCTCAAATTTAGCAGATGCAGAAAACTTACTGTTAAAGAAGGTTACTATTGAGAAATGCTTCAGTCTGATATAAACGAAATACACGAAAAAGTAAGACAGCATATGAAACTAATGAGCAATAAAATGCAGAATCGTTACGACCGAGCCATGAAATCGGAAGGATTCCAAGAAGGCGATTTGGTACTATTTTACAATTCACAACGAAAAAAGGGTATGCTCCTTTTTTTGAAAGCAACGTGTGTCGCCCAAAAACGCAATTACGACACTACGATAGGGATCATGACTAATACATTAGAAACATGACAGCTAATTCTAGAACCTTCAACACAATTGGTTCTGGGGTATAAATACGGTGGTAGCTGCGACAGCTGTCAAATCGTATCTGACAATTGAAGTGAACACATCGTGAGATTTCAAAGCGAAGTACATTATTGAAGTGGTATAAAGTAAAAAGTACTACATTTTGAAGTAAAAATGACAAATAAACTTAAACTAAAAGCAACAACAAATTTAATTGTTTTAATACCTTATTCACAATCCAGTGATCGAACCTGTAATATTCACAAGGACACTCCAAATAACGTAACAATACATTAGAGGCAGTGACGTCAAAGGTTATGGAATGACTTGGCGAGTTCCTGCTATAGTTTTTATGTATTGTATAAGGATATATTATCAGCGTGATATTTACTTATCAGCATGGATTCTGCCGTGATAAATAAACAACGACTAATTTATTGGAACTGGTTTCCATGACAATAAAAACTTTCGTTCTCGGTATGTAAACTGATGTGATATATCCGGACATTAATAAAGCTGTGAAGAAATATACCATTTCTTCACATTATTCATTTCCCCACTACATTTATATTTACTACATTTTAACACAAACGAGCATAGGACTGGAACTAATTCGACGCTTGCGTCACAAAGCAGAGCACTGGAAATGTCCCGTAAAATCAGGCGATCTTTTATGAAGAAAAGTAAGAGAGAACAAAAAATGGTACAGTGGAGGCAAATAAAAAGGAACCCTGAACAAACAGAGAAACACAACAAGCAACAAATAAATACCCAGATACACAATATAGTAAACAGAAACATACAAAGCGACAAATAAACATAAGTGAACACACACAAACACAAAGGAGCAAAATATTACAATCACAGAAAATCCGCTAAAGTTACTTTTTTACTTTATCAGATATTAGTGAAACATTATACATTTTGAGGATATTATTCAGCGATATCTGGCTAGTGACAAAAGTCGTGTCGTCGTTATTGTCTACAAAAACAACAACAATTTTCCCCGAGAAACGGGGATCCTGTATAGTAATCATTTGATAAAAAAATTATTCACTAGTTTTCATTATTTTGGCGTGGTAGAATGGGTAAAAACAGGCGTTAAACTCACTAACCTTCTGACAAAGTATATTTATATTATAATTTTTTATAATGCTGCCAGTTTGAGATATGGTGTACCTATGCGGCTAAAGTCGTTTTTTATAACGTTGATAATAAATCAACGTTTATGATAAATGAGTAGTATAAAAATTTTTAACGTTTTCTTCGTAGTCGCTTGTGTTGTTTCTCTTTTCCCTGTTTGTTTACTCTAAAATTACATATCAAGATCATAATTAAAATTTTCTAATTATAAACTGTTTTGAAGATTTCGGAACAGGATACTTTTATACGAAAACACCTTTCTTGACAATTGCTTCTGTCATTGTTGTTGTTGTTGAAAACACAAACAGTAGCCATGTTTTTATCGACCGCCTTGTGAAGAAATATACCATTTCTTCACATTATTCATTTCCCCACTACATTTATATTTACTACATTTTAACACAAACAAGCATCGGACTGGAACTAATTCGACGCTTGCGTCACAAAGAGCAGAGCATTGGAAATGTCCCGTAAAGTCAGGTGATAACTTTACAAAGAAAAAGTAAGAGAGAACAAAAATGGTACAGTGGAGGCAAATAAAAAGGAACCCTGAACAAACAGAGAAACATAACAAACAACAAATAAATACCCAGATACACAATATAGTAAACAGAAACATACAAAGCGACAAATAAACATAAGTGAACACACACATAAACACAAAGGAGCAAAATATTACAATCACAGAAAATCACGAAACACAAATAAACACACACACACAAAGAAACAACATTACAAACAAATCACATAGGAAAAATATCACAAAGGAATTTTACATAGGACGACCAATTTCAAAGTACATAAAATAAACATAAAGACCAAAGGTCGAAACCTAAAAACAATAACCTGAAATATATAAATATATTTTCAAGGTTAACATTTTTCTTGTCGTTCACACAAAAAAAAACATGTAGCAACAATTATGGTGGGTGATCCGCTATAGGATACCGTTTCCGATAAACAAAAATTCACATCAAAAAGTTGTTTTGATGTGACTATAAAATCGTGTGTGAAAGCTTACTCGATCTCTTTTGGATCTCACAGTTCAGACGGTAAGTCGCACCTCATGTATTATAAAATAATTTATACTTTGGTCGAGTGCTTTTAAGCGGACGCCAATAGTATAAAACTAACCAGTAGTGGCTGAGTGCTTTTAAGCGGACGCCAATTAGTTATATAAACTCACAGTAGTAAATTAGTAATTCCTTTGATCTTGTAAATTAACTTATGCTTTGGTCGAGTGCTTTTAAGCGGACGCCAATAGTATAAAACTAATCAGTAGTGGCTGAGTGCTTTTAAGCGGACGCCAGTTAGTTATATTAACTCACAGTAGTAAATTAGTAATTCCTTTGATCTTGTAAATTAACTTATGCTTTGGTCGAGTGCTTTTAAGCGGACGCCAATAGTATAAAACTAACCAGTAGTGGCTGAGTGCTTTTAAGCGGACGCCAATTAGTTATACTAACTCACAGTAGTGACTTAGTAATTTCTTTGATCTTGTAAATTAACTTATACTTTAGTCGAGTGCTTTTAAGCGGACGCCAATAGTATAAAACTAACCAGTAGTGGCTGAGTGCTTTTAAGCGGACGCCAATTAGTTATACTAACTCACAGTAGTAACCTAGTAATTCCTTTGAATTTTTTATAAATTAACTTATACTTTGGCTGAGTGCTTTTAAGCGGACGCCAATAGTATAAGAACTAACTAGTAGTGGCTGAGTGCTTTTAGGCGGACGCCAATTAGTTCATACTAACTTGCAGTAGCACAGTAAATCTTTTGAACTTGTTATAAATAAACTTAACTTCGCACAAAAGCATAACTTCGCACAAAACGTAACTACACAAAAGTTTAACTTGCACAAAATTTATTTTATAAGAACCGTTTGTACAGAACGAAATGTATATGCAGAGAAAAATTGTTAAGTAGCACATTGAATTTTGTTAATTAGTTAAGTTGAAGAAAATTTGATAATTAAATAAAAAAAATATAATTTTTAAAATAAAAAAAACAAAGGCGTTTTATTTTCTTTGAACTACGAATCCTGGCGGGGCTGAGTATACCCCGGAAAAACATCGTTACAAAGCATTTGATGTTGTAAATCATAAACTTCTGCTGCTAAAACTTAGCTTGATTGGATTTCCTCCATTTCTTCTACGCTGGATTTCTTCTTATCTTAGTGGACGTACTCAGAAAGTTTTGTTCAGGAGCGTTTTATCTGATGAACTCACGGTTAGTTCTGGTGTTCCACAAGGAAGTCAACTCGGGCCACTGATGTTTTTAATTTATATAAATGATCTCGCGTCCATTGCCTGGCATATCCTGTCCAACATGTTTCCAATATGTTTCTGTCATATTGTAATCCATCAGATGCTCATTTGCTTCAAAAGGATTTATATAATTTAATTGCATGGTGCAAAATAAATTACTTGAAGCTGAATCTAAACAAATGTAAACAGATGACTTTCTCTCGTTCGCGTCCGCACTTCGTTAATTATGTCATCCATGGTCAAGGGCTGAGTGTTACCAAAACAGTTGAAGGCTTCGGTGTTATTTTCGATCGCAAATTGCGATTCAATGCTCATATTTGTCATATTACAGGTAAGGCTAACAGCATCTTGGATTTTATAAAACCCTGGGCGAAAGAAATCGACGAACATTATATATATCGCTAGTGCGGCTTATTCTGGAATATGCTTCGCCCATTTGGATCCCAAAAATTGCTTGCTATATCGCGTTAATAGAATTGGTACAAAAATAATTTTTGCTTTTCTGTCTCCCGAACCTGGGATGAGATTCCAATTTAATATTGCCATCATACAAGTCCAGGTATTAAAACTCATAAATTTGCCATCTTCGATTAATCGAAGGATGATGCTGAATTCCACCACAATTTTTATTGAAACTTCTATATGGCGTCACGGTCTCCGCGCCTCTATTGAACGACACTCATATTGTAGTTTCCCGATGTTCTTCAAGACGACATGATTTCATGACATAGTTTCATATAGCTTAATAGACTATTTTTATTTTCAATTAAAATTATATTGTTATTAATGAGTCCATTCCACTACCGTAAATAATTTAGTTTATCTCTCAAGCTACTAAATGCACGTATTAATAACCAGAACTATGCGGAGTTAGTTACTCATCAACATCCAGAAAAACTTGGAAAATTGAATGTATGAAACGTGTAGCCAATTATTTCCCAGTGTTGCCTGCACGTGCGGCGCTTACTACTTAAACGGAGTTTCTGGGTATGCGCATTATAGCAATATTGCCGGCATCCGGCAATAAGAATTAAATCTAGGTTTGTTGTTAATAATTAAAAAAATCAATAAATTAATATATTGCAGCGGAAGCATTAAACTACTGTCACGTTTTGAAAATTTCACAATTTTTGATACTGCGCACAAAAATTGGATTTGCTCTTGATTTTCAAATACAAATCCTTCGGTAATGCCATACTTACATAATTCTTCTATGCAAATCTTCTTTCTATGTCATACTTACATAATTTTTAGTTAAACAACGTATTTACTGATTAGGTTATTTTAGTTGGGACATTAAAAATACTTATATACTGAATTTAATTTTGTCAATTTCGTAATATTTTAGTTTCACTCATTTATTTATTATATACCGCTATGACAATTTCGTCTTCGGTTTTTCCTCCATTGTTTAAAATTTGGATAAATTTATAGTTTTTTAACTAAAATATATTTTCTTAAAGAAAAAAATATAGCAAGCGCGCGGATATGCTGCCAGGTTGGATGCGCAGCATCAGTTTTATGATCTTCAAATGATAAGCAATTTACCTGTGGAATAGATTTCTAATAGACAATTTATATCATCAATTGGATAAAATCCAAAATTGAAAATTATATATCGCTCTGCCTTATACGGGAAAATATTGCTAATGAAGTTGCAACGTTGTTAGTAAATATGAAAAATTTGCAACAAATTATGTTAACGTCGTGTCAAAAACTCAATTAGAAGTTGGAAGCTCGAAGTGAAACATGGTGAACTTATGCGGTGCACACGCCAGCATCAATCGCTAATACTAAGCAGTTTGCTTAATAAATAGAAGTGTACATTAAAAGAAAGCGATCCAGACGAGGAGCAAAGTTTCCTGCAAGTACAGTCTCGTTCTACACGTCAAAGAGCATACTGAATGTTTATTGAAGTTAAAATTGAATAATGTACGTTCCTATAACTTCTACTTAGAATTAAGAGTTCAGTAAAACGTAATTATTATTATTTTAGCATTCTCCATGGGCATGTATTTTATTACATCCGGCGATATTTCACGCAAAATCAAATGCTCGATACGAAACTGTTGAATCGGATAACGATGCTTCCTGACATAGGATTCCTGCGGCAAAAGCGGATTTATCAAGCCATTTGCAACATTTGGACAACGTACGTGGAGCAATAGAAACAATATTTCTTCAGTATATGTTTTGTGCAGAATGTGATTCATACACAGATTCTCATTTAAGGTCGGTGTAAAAATTCTGGTTGAACGGTTATGGCGGCTATATGTAACTACATCTCAGCTGTCAAAATTATATAGGCTTTTATGAGAAACGAGAAAGAAATAAAATTTCCTTTTGCGGCTACGTTTCGGCGCTTGTAGTCGATTGAATTTTGATTTCATAACGGCAGATCATAGCGGCAGATTCTTTTATTGTGTAAACTTTTGACGATTAAATTCTTTGGGCGTCGTCTGCAGCTATTATTGCGTTGAACGCTATAGTTTGATAGCTTTCATCAGTTGTAGTTACATATAACCACTATGATTGTTTTTAACAAGGGACTACTAAGGGATTCGATTACTGCACAAGGGAAAGATTCATTCCTTCGCAATTCACAATTCATGCCGACGTTCTGCTCTGTAGGCCATAGATAATATAATCTAACACCTAATTATTCATGCGTAATTTTGGCCTATTTTCACATAGTGCTATACCTTTCTTAGGAATATGTTACATGTCTTTTGAGGATTTTGTATCCAGGCGAACCCCACTCGCACGTGCGCTTTTGCCCATGTGCGCTAGCTTGCACTATACGTAACACTGCCGCTGTCAAAAGATGACTTTTAAGAAGAAGTCGTCTTATCTGACTAGGTGACTATGTGAATAAGGTTATAAAACGAAGTAATTTTGTTGCAGTCAGAGATAAGGAGATAGGACACGCCCAATTCACCACGCGAAAAAGTGATTTAACGTCTACTTTTTATGCATTGTACTTTGTTCAATATACGTGAACTTGTGCCATATTAGTCGTATTTTTTTCGGATCAGATCAAATATTTTCTATGTGAAACAAAAACAACAATTGATCCAGAAAAATTGTAGGTTCAAATTTGTGATCCAAAATTTCATTCTCCTACCAGAATATAGATAGCGCTGTGCACACAAATTATTGGCATCACTTTAAGCTGTCGAAAATTTTCAGTTTCAAAATTTTCTATTTGAAGTTTAATTTTCAAAAATTTACAAGTTTTTACAAGAAATGGAAAATAAAGCAGAGTAAGTATTTAACAAAATAAATTTATTAAGGAAATTATAAAGGAATTAAGGAAGGAAGAATAAATTTGTCATTGGCTCAAACTAGATATACAAAAATGTGCTACCAAACAACACTTTTCTTAACGCCATCTATTGTCATATACTTGAAGGTTTACATAATTGATCCACTTTGTTTTTTTTCACATTTGACTTAATCTGATCCGAAAAAATACGGCTATTGTTGTTATTGTTTGCATTTATGTAGTTTTCAGAAGAAATGACAAAATGACAAAATGTTACACGACCGAAACTCACGTACAGGGGTTATGTATATGGATGCGTAATTCACCAAATTAAATGTCACGTATGACATTTCATGAAAATATGTAAACAACAGATCGCTTCGGCGGCTTGATTTGAAAGCACATTTTGTGCTCTATTTTGATGTGAAAATAATAAGAAAAAGAGTCACGAACAAGAATTTAAATTCAATAAGTTCTATAGATAAAGTTTAAGTAAAAGAAAATATTAATACGTAAAAGTAGAACATAACACGGGCTTCAGTCAGAATTCAGATGGGCTGGCCAACACCACTTTGAGGTGGCCAACACCACTGGTGTCTTATTTTCATGTCACCGCAAATCCCAAAAACATCCCAAAATAGAATAAAGAGCTGATGAATATTTTGGAATCCCTTAGGAAGGAAAATTACTCCGGATGAACACAATATTACCATGAATAATGGCAGTAACTCGTTCTTCGGTGATGGCAAACATCAAATTCAAATACTATGCGCGGATATTTTTGAGACCGAAAATGTAGAAATCGACGCGTTGCGAACGTTGTTTAGGAAACCTAGGAAGAAAACGCGTAAAGAATCAGCTGATGCTGAGAATACTGAACAGAAGATGGGTTTAGTAAAATGCACCGGAAGTAAATAGCTGCAAAAAGAAATCCACGAAAACAGCAGAGAAACATTTTTGGGAGCGCTGGAAGGCAAAAAATTAAGTTGCAATCAAGATACTATAAAGCAGCTCACACAGAATAGAAATAATCAAATGAAAGACTCGTCACTTAATTCGAAAAGGAAATTTAAATAGGCGCGCCTAACAAATTATTCAATTCACAAGAACTCAGTCATGGAAATAAAATCAGGCTCCACACTTTTTAAAATTTACCGTAATTCTATTAAATATTTCATTTTTCGTCGTTTCGAATCGATTAATATATTCAATTCTTTCAGGCTTTTCAGATTTTCATTGATTTTAATGCGCGAATGAGCTAAACTTTCCTCTTGTTCTAACCAATTCAGAACGCTAAACAATTTATAGTAACTCACCAAGCATTATAATAATGTCACCTCCCAAACCGGAAACAGTGTTCATAGAAGAAATTTATCAAGATAGCACCTGCATAAAATCAATGCCTCTCCTGCATGAAGTCCTCAAGAATGGCAATGAGACTTTAAATAATTTAAAACTGATTTAGAAATTTTTCAACAGTTTGATACTGATTTTCATTAATTGCTCTTTTATTTTATTGAGCTATAACTTCTAAACAAATGCAGATCACAAATATTGTTACTCTCATTTGGATTAGAATGTTGGTTATTCAAATTAAAAATTTCCATATCAGAGCTATACATTATCACCTAAATCTAACATTGCAGGTTTTCCAATTGGAACAACTGGATATTCCAATTGGAAAACACTTGGGGCCGCTTGACCAACATCTTGCCGTGATCCATCGGTGACAGCGTCCGGAAACCTGAAGACGTGACCACCGCCTGCACATCCAACTTTACTGCATACTCGCACACTTGGCATTTTTTAGTAAATTAGAAATCCTTGGAATATATAAAATTTTTTTAAATTTTGCAAATTTAAAAATCGTGGTGAAAAAATATATAGCGAAAAAGGCCCAGCGCTGCAAATTCAATTCAAAAAAGAAACTTTAAAAATACGAAACCAATGAAACGCATTGAAGCGTGTACATAAATTATGCGAGTATGTTTTCGTAACAATCTCAATAATTCAACACGTAAGTAAATGTTTGAACTGAAGACTATCAAAATTCCGTATATATATTATTGAATTCTTTGATATTACAAACAAATGTGACCTACATAATCTTGTTCAATACCAAAAATAATGAAATTTTCTAAATTGAAAAGTAGTTTCAAACTCATTTAGCAAGCTATAATGGGGTAATATACTGGTTTAATGATTCTTTTTTTAATAATTAACGATGAAATTTAGTTTATACCACATTACAAAATGCAGGCAACACTGATTTCATACGAATGCTAAAAAATGACACTAAAATGGTCAAATCTAGCTGCGAGGTCAAAAAATAATTAATGTATGCCAACGCCAGAATTTATATGTATTCTATTTTTTAAGAGTTTCTCTTAAGGATGAATTCATCACAATTATGTTGAAAAACTAAGATGTGTGCAAGTAAATGTAAATAAATCATTTCATATATATTTTCAATGTGAATACTGAATATATTGAATTGAACCAAACTATTCAGGATAGAAAAATAAACTGTTAAATTATTTATATTCAAAGTGAAGATTATTATTATTATTAATACATTATTAAATAAATTATTTTAAATATTTGTTTAATTAATTTTACCATCACTTATATTGTAAAATTGACTTGAATGCTTATTAAATGCTAATTAAAACGTTATACCACATTTCATTTCGTTTATATTCTCATAAAACATTAACAATATTTTAATTTATGGTGAAGATTATTAAAACACATATACGGCAATTTAATTGCTTCGGCGAGTGATTAGTATACATGAAAATTGAAACAAAGCCCTTCACTTGGATTTAGGGTAATGTTAATAAAGCAACATGCAGAATTTGTTTAAGTAAATTGTTTTAAATATTTTTTTTAATTATTTTACCCTCTTTGGAATTATTTCCCCATTAAATAAGTCACTCCATTTTTGCGAATCACTAAATTACTGCACGAAATTTCATTTCATTTATTTCCTCATGCTTACAAAAACGCAATGTTTTTGCCGATAAATTATTAGATATATTATTGTCATTAAAAAAAGTATGAACACAATGCATGTACACAGCTTAAAGCATAAAAGTGTACATGAAATAGAATTTAATTTTATAGATCAATATCTTAGTTGGAATATCTGAACAAAGGTGGTGGAAATTTTAGACCGAAATGTCATTGGGGTCTGAAACTCAAATATTGTTTGGGTCTGTAACATGCAATTCCGCGAATTGTTTGGGTCTGTAACATCGACTTCCTGGAATTCAATTGTTTGTTCGGGTCTGAAAGTCACTAACACTACCTTAAATCAGAGTTGTAGGTAGAGAAGTTTCCTATCTCGTTATCTCTGCTTTTGCCTAAAAGAACGAACGGATGTCCATAGGTGAATGACGGTGGAAAACTTGTTTGAATTCAACGATCACAAATTTCATATGTAAAATACTGAGTCAGTAAATAAAAAGGGAAAATTTATATAGTTAAAAATTACTTCGTTATAGTAAAAAAGTTTGATGGAGATCTAATAGAAAAAGACGCTGTATGGAATGTTTTCAACACGCTCCACAGCGTTTCGTCTAGAACAAACTAGATGGACAAAAGTAGTTTCAAGTTTCCAAAAATGAATGATTGTATATGATAGGAAATACTTTCGAACCTCCAGAAATGATAATTGTTTATGCCTAACCCCTCACATCAATAAGTCATAACGCTCCGAAGTCAGGCAATGTGGGACTACAAATCGCACTATTTTATTTGTTGAATTTCACTAACAAGTTCAGCAGTCCCAATTATTTATATACTTCATTTTTTGGAAAATATTATTTATACTGCAAAAGCGCATTATGAATTTTGCGGTTGGTTTGTTCGATCGACGTTTTTGCTAACACTGCAAAACATAAATTATATTATTTTTACTAGAATTTTTTGACAAAATCTTATTATATTATATATCAAAACCATGCATTCATCTATATAGTTTCACAAATTTCGATGCCTTGTGCATTAAAATACTTGTTGCAAATATGTGCACTTTCAGTGCATATTTTTGAGAAAGGATTCTAACAGTCCATCATTTTTTGAGACAACCCTAACATTAAACAATATAAAAATAAAAATTAAAAAATAGCTAATTAAAAATAACTAAATAACTAATGACTAAAAATAATAACAAAAATTTATAAATAACTAAGAATGTTGTCGATAACCTGGTTTATTGTTGCAAGTTTTTGTAGGCTAATGCTATAAACACAACCTCGCGACAGTTGTCGCGTCGACAAATCAAAACTCTGCTGGCGCTGAAGTTAGCAGAGAACATGTTTGTAATTTCAATACAATTTTATTAATTGCTAATGTCATTTAAAGTAAACAAACGGAGAAAAGAAGAACAAGACGAGCGACAACAAAAAAAAGTAGAAAATTTTCTACTACTGTCGTTGACGTACGCGTCAGCAGCGCGACTGTTTTGTTTTTTCTCAATTCCCATAAGACTCCATGTATTTTTGACAAGTCGCGGCGGTGTACGACAACTTGTCGCGAGGTTGTGTTTATAACATAAATATCGTAAAGTTACGGCCAGCTGCTTAGACGGTGGCACAGCGTTTCGCATGTGCGTTTCTGCTTTCCGCAAATTAGTTTAGACCAAATTTAGCAATTCAGCAAACTTATCCTTTGACATACGCAAACAATTTCGGAATATTTATCACACACTTTGATGCTGTTCGTCGGAACCCCCAGAACCCCAAGAATAATCAACTTAGCGCGCACCACAAAATGAAATGTAATCAAATGATATTCGAAAGTAGTGAAAACGTTACCATTTATCAGAAAAGTAATTAAAGGTAGCAAAATGTAGTAATAAGTCTTATTGAAAAATCATACATGGGGATACAACCTGCATTCCAATCTGTCCCCTGTGTGGTATCGGGGAAAAATAAATTAATAGTTCCATGTCTCGCGACAAATGCTTTCTATGTGAGTGCTGCCTAAGAAATTTGTACCTTTTTGGGAATGGATGTCTAAAATACGTATGGATTAGTGCGCGCATCCAATCTCATTATCTCTGGTACTAATGCCGCACTCACACAGGGGACATTTGTCGCGAGACATTTAACTATTCATTTATTTGTCCCCGATACCACTCACACAGAGGACAAATTGGAATGTAGGTTGTATCCCCATGCATGATTTTTTAATTGAAGATTGGCAAAGCCCGTCGAATATGCTGCTGGTTTAAAAACTGGCGAAAGGAAAAGATTCAAATAAATCCCTGAGATTCTGACAAACACCATCAAAGTATGTGATAAATATTCCTACCGGAATTACTTGCGAATGTCAGAGCAGAAATTTGCTGAATTTCTAAATTTGGTCTAAACCGATTTGCAGAAGGCTGAAACAGATATGAGAAACTTTGTAGCACCGGGTATATAGCTGGCCGTAACCTTGCAATATTTAGCCACAGGAGAATCCTTCTAAAGCTTGGAATACCAAACAGTCATCGACAACATTCTCACTTACTTTTAAATTTTTGTTATTAGTTTTAGTTATTAGTTATTTATTTATTTTTAATTAGCTATTTTTGATTTTTATTTTTATATTGTTTAATATTAGGGTTGTCTTAGAATTTGATGGATTGTTAGATTCCTTTCCTAAAAATATGAACTGAATGTGTAAACACAGTGTTTTAATGCAGAGGGCATTGACATTTGTTAAACAATATAGAAGAATGAGTAGCTAGATAATAGATAATATGTAATATAGGGCCTGTGCGAAATGAGATTAAATATTAGCGACATACTAATTGCCATTGAACTGCTTTACAGCCTTCCCAAACTGTGCGAATTGCTTTCCAATACTAAATCAAATGACAGCAGAAATTAAAATTTTGACAAGACTTTTTTTTAAATTATTTTGAAAACAATGGAGGAAGAAATTGAAGCAACTCTTTTTATGAATTTAATTCGGTCTTACTCCGAATATATAAGCGTATGACGTCAAAGAATTTATCAGCAAAGATCAAGAAATTTCAAATAGCCTGCTCGAAAAAATACTAAATTTTAGTTCAAAAAGTCGGTAAAATTTATTCTTGACTGCAATACCGACAAGGCTTACTTTACCGATATTTCCAATTATTTAGTCAAATACTGAATTTTAGTCTCATTTCGCACAGGCCCATAATAAGATTTTGTCAAAAAATTTCAGCAAAAATAATATACTTTATGTTTTACAGTCCTAGCAATAACTTTGATCGAACAAATCTTCTGCAACATTGTTATGCCCTTTTCTGAATACAATACAAATGCACGCCTGATTACAATCGCAATATTCTGCTTTGTCGATACGACAACCTGCTATTTGGTGTCCCCAGCAAATATCAGGGACACAAGTGTCGCACAAGGGACAAATTTATTCCTTGATAGTCCACAGTTCATTTCGTCGTTTTGCTGGTAAAACAACAACAAATTTGACGTGTCCCGAGACAAATGTCCCCTGTGTGAGTGCGGCATAACAAAGAGCACATCAAACATCAAACATATTTTGAGTATTGTAAAGGGGAAATTTGGGAATAAAGGAGTTACCCATTTAATGATAATTAATTAATTAATTTCTCAATTAAACCTAAATGGGTGGGATTTTGAAGATGAATTATGCAGAGAACATTGAGAGCGGATAATTGCGGTGGGGGATCCATAATAACTGAAAGCTATTGAATAATAAAACCAGCAATATTCGGCAATCTTGTTATATTTTTAATAACTCCCATAATAAACCTCGTAATTTTCTGCTTTTGAAAAAAAATTGTCTATAAGGGTTAACTCATAAATCTTACAACATTGGAAATGCATTTTCTGCAAAACGTTTTACAAATTTTATAATAAAAATAGAACTGTAGATATTGTTGCTCTTGATCAATCCATGGGAATTGAATTACACTAGCATTTCATTTTATTTCTTCTTATATTTACCTTCCTCCCATCAATACTTTAAAATAAAATTTAATTTTATCCTGTTATGTAAGAATACATATGTTACAAATGGTTTAACATAATTTTATAGCAGTATTATTTAAGAATGGGTGACGAAGCAGACACATGGGCTTTTGGTGAAGAAGAGGCAGTACCCAATACAGAAGTTTCGGCCGAAATTCCTGCCGAATCCAACGCCGCGGACGCTTCTGTTAATCTTAATCAGGAACAAAAAGAAGAATTGGGCGAAGAGAAGGTGCAACCACCCTCTGCAGAAGACGATGGTTATCGAAAGCCAGTGCAATTATATAAACATTGGGTGAGGTAAGGATCGCTGCTACTTTAATGATGAGGCTTAAGACCAGTTTAGGTAAGTCACGTTTTTTCGTATTTTCCCTTGTCAGTATTCTTAGCGCTGATCCCAAAAAGCAAAAAATAGTCTGCTCTCCCATGGAGGCGAAGCTCGAGTACCTTGAAATTTTAATTAAAAACTTCTGTATTTCCCAAATCATTCAAGGTACTTCGATGGTAGTGGTACACCTAGAAAGTTAGCAATAATGTCTATAATTGACAATAAATACCCTTTTATCTTTATGGTTTCCTAAATAAACGCAGTATTCCATTTGTAGCACTATTATTTCAGATAACATAATTTTTTCTCAAATAAAAGTATATAATTAATGCATATAAATGTTCTAAAAATAAGGTAGCATTTATTCTAGGCTGTATGGGAATTTATTTCATTTAAATCGGCGTAGTATTTACGAAGAAAACTCATTTTTTAAATGATAATAAACTACTTTTTGCAATTACCTTTTCACTTTATTATTCCCTTGTAGAATATTGCACTTCTAGTTCTATTCACTATGATTACTGTGATGGTTGCAGTGATGGTAACAACAAAGTAGCAATCGACTTTAATTATTTATTCATATATTAGGAATAAATTATTTCAAATTGTGAATTTTGTTCTTAAATCTCATTCATCTGCGACGCTTATATAAAATTGAAAAATTTAAAAAAAAAATCGCGCAATATTTCTCAAAAAGATTTCAATTTTAGATAAGCGTCGCGCGAAAAGAAGTTTCTTGAAAAATCTCGCAGATGCACCTGCGCCGAATTTAGACCTGTACCGATTTTAATGAAATAAATCATCTTATAAAGCTTAAGATGCGTGCTACCTTACTTTTAGAACTAATACCTACCTTACTTACTTATACTGATTAATTGCAGATTTTTGTTACAAATAAATTTTTCTCTCTGAAAAAATAGCACAAATATAATAACTCCTTTATTTAGCAAACTGTAACGATTTCTATGAAAAGGTATTTCACAAAAATTATAGACAATATCACTACCTTTCATTGGGTAACTATCACTTACATGCCTTGAAGGGTCTTTTATTAAAATTTCAAGTGGTTCCAGCTCCCCCCTCATGGGCGGGCAGACATTTTTTGCTTGTTGGGGTCAGGGATAAGAGTGCTAACAAGAGAAATTACGGGAAAAATTGGAGTGGCTTGTCTAAATTGAACCAGTTACAATGCCGATCTATAACAAATATCTGAAAACAATTTAGGCCAAGATTTTTACAATATAAATATATGTATAACTACCGGACAAATTATTACGATGACGTAATAGACTATTTAAATAAAAAGCAAGTTGGAGTTAATAGAGAAATTCCAAGGCCCCAGACCTGGGCGGAACGTGTACTTCGGACAAATGCCGGCAGGTAAGATATATCCTCGGGGGGAATTGGCACACTAACAAAGTTGATTATATATATATATATATATATATATATATATATATATATATATATATATATATATATATATATATATATATATATATATATATATATATATATATATATATATATATATATATATATATATATATATATATATAATATATATATATATATTATATATATATATATATATATATATATATATATATATATATATATATATATATATATATATATATATATATATATATATATATATATATATATATATATATATATATATATATATATATATATATATATATATATATATATATATATATATATATATATATATATATATATATATATAT
>OZ016503.1:19549904-19572404 GCA_963966595.1 Physocephala rufipes
AAAAAAACCCAAACACATTTATACGGTATAAACCGATGAAATTGTTTTCATATCTTGAGTTCATATTCGATATATGGCGGTAGAAACTAATTGCAATATCTGTGCCGTGAATACATAAAGCACTAAAAGGAAGAATTTGTTCTTCTTTTTCCACCCTATAGTAAAAATGACATCATTGCTGGCTTGCGCATGTCAATAAAATTGCATTTTGTGGCCATGTATTGATTATTTACGTACAATTTACTTTTGCAAGCCACTATACTTCTTTGTTCGTCAAAGTATTGTATACAAAATCGGTTCAAAATTTTAGTTCTAAAAAATCAGTTGAAATGATAGCATCCTTAGCAATAAAAAATTATCGAATGTAAGCATTTCACACGATAATTTCTCTAAATAAATCCATTCATAATTTTGAATATATAACTCCGGAGTATACCTGCAACGTTTTTGGCATAAATCTATGTATTTTTCATAAGAATTAAGTTTTAAAACAAGAGGACACTGTGAATTCATAATTAATATCACCTCATCTCTTGAGGGATTCTTCATTCTTTTGTGAAATTGTTCGAATTTTTGCGAACATTTTAAGTCGCGCTGTTGTTCTCCATCTCTTGACACATTCAAGTCACACCGCCGTGATTGGAGAATAGAGAAGTAGCAATGAATACGACGATTCTTCTACGCTAGAACAATTCGAGATAGATATACATAACATATTACAGTAATAAATATTACTGTAGATAGATATACATAACATATTACAGCAAATAAAATTAGTCCTGTGAAAACAGCATCTCAATCGTGCGGTTTAATTTAATTTAAACGGCAGCCTTCGTTGGTTTGGTGGAAGCCGGTTCTGCCAGCGTGATTTTTCGGCAATGTTGTGATGGTTTTAGTACTCTTGTCAGCAGTTACCGGACCAGTATTATTTTTAAGATATCCTCTAACGGCAAGACATCCTTTAACAACATATCATAGGATCTTAAGGTGCAAAAGTCGGTTTGTTGGTTTAATCATGGATGGATGGGGTTGAGTTCTCGTTAAAGTTAATTTGATGAAAATGTCAAGTTAATATCGAGGTTAAGGTTATCATGTAGTTATAACAATGAAACCTTTCATGAATTTATTTTATGCATGCTAATGGGAATTCGTCATTTATTGAATTATGATTTAATTTGTGGTAATGTGGTAAGAACTACTCTCAGTTTCATTTTATCTGTTATCTTTCTTATCAGCTATAATTGGTTATAATAATATATGGTGCACCATAGGCTCTGAGCATTAATATGTTCTAGGCAGCCACAAGTTACAGAGTGTCGCACAATCATCCAAATTATCACCATTAAATTAAACGGAGAACACTAAATATTCGGAACTCCAACCCAAAATATCCATTTATTAGCTACCATCAATTTAAAAGTAAATTTGGGAGCTGAAATTCTTACCATTATCTTTGCAACACAATCAAAAAGATTTTGTTGTCAAAATTCACCTATAGTAACATACCAGTAATGCATACGGTAACCTAATCACTGCCAACAATTTGGATCTTTCTTGATTTGGTTTATTTGGTTATATATATATATATATATATATATATATATATATATATATATATATATATATATATATATATATATATATATATATATATATATATATATATATATATATATATATATATATATATATATATATATATATATTTATATATATATATATATATATATATATATATATATATATATATATATATATATATATATATATATATATATATATATATATATATATATATATATATATATATATATATATATATATATATATATATATATATATATATATATATATATATATATATATATATATATATATATATATATATATATATATATATATATATATATATATATATATATATATATATATATATATATATATATATATATATATATATATATATATATATATATATATATATATATATATATATATATATATATAAATATATATATATATATATATATATATATATATATATATATATATATATATATATATATATATATATATATATATATATATATATATATATATATATATATATATATATATATATATATATATATATATATATATATATATATATATATATATATATATATATATATATATATATATATATATATATATATATATATATATATATATATATATATATATATATATATATATATATATATATATATATATATATATATATATATATATATATATATATATATATATATATATATATATATATATATATATATATATATATATATATATATATATATATATATATATATATATATAATATATATATATATATATATATATATATATATATATATATATATATATATATATATACATATATATATATATATATATATATATATATATATATATATATATATATATATATATATATATATATATATATATATATATATATATATATATATATATATATATATATATATATATATATATATATATATATATATATATATATATATATATATATATATATATATATATATATATATATATATATATATATATATATATATATATATATATATATATATATATATATATATATATATATATATATATATATATATATATATATATATATATATATATATATATATATATATATATATATATATATATATATATATATATATATATATATATATATATATATATATATATATATATATATATATATATATATATATATATATATATATATATATATATATATATATATATATATATATATATATATATATATATATATATATATATATATATAATTTTTATAATAATAAATAAAGATGTCAGATAAGCAATACAAATTTTGCTTAAACAATAAATTTCTTATTAATTGTCACTAATAAACTTGTTTTGCAAAAGCAAATTGTGGAGTTCCGTTCCGTTGTATCTTAGACACGCTAGTTTTATTTATACGTGTTAATGTTAATTATTTCAATCTGCAGAAGAAAAATCGAAAATATTGGAAAAATGACACAAATGACTCAGGATGAGATCATTAGTAATACCAAAACTGTGCTACAAGGCCTAGAAGCATTGCGTGTAGAGCATGTTTCACTGATAACGGGAATGGGTGAATCGCACAGAGATCTAGAGAAGCGAGAAATTGTTAAGAAGAATATAGAGTATATTGAACTAGGCTTAAGCGAGGCTCAGGTTATGATGGCGTTATCATCGCATCTCCAAAATGTAGAAGCCGAAAAGCAAAAATTAAAAACTCAAGTCAGAAGGTTGTATCAGGAAAATGCATGGCTTAGGGATGAATTGGCGAATACACAGCAAAAATTTCAGGCTTCCGAGCAATTAGTAGCCCAATTGGAAGAGGAAAAGAAGCATCTGGAATTCATGGCATCAGTGAAAAAATATGACGATAGCCAAGAACAGGAGGAATCATGTGAAAAGTCCAGAGCTGATCCTGTGGTTGAACTATTTCCAGATGATGATCATGAGGACAGAAATCAAATGTGTCCAACACCCCCTAGTCAGTTTGTAAATCAAACTTCGGGCTATGAAATTCCAGCTCGTTTACGAACCTTGCACAACCTTGTAATTCAGTATGCTTCTCAAGGAAGGTATTTTAATTAGAATTAAAGTCTTCTAGCACTACATTAATTATGTATTTATATATGTATTTATATAGGTACGAAGTAGCCGTTCCATTATGCAAGCAAGCACTCGAAGATCTAGAGAAAACTAGTGGACACGATCATCCAGATGTTGCGACAATGCTTAACATTCTAGCATTAGTCTATCGAGATCAGGTAATTAATTATTAATAATTCAATAATTTTAAATTTAATAAATTCGAAAATATACATAAAATAAATTAAATTTAAAATATTAAGTTTATATTTTAATAATTTATAATTTATTAAATTTATCATATCCATATCTTCAGTATATTGTATAAAAGCACTATAGCTGTCAAAAGAAGTAAGCACGTTTGGGTAGAAATTTTTAAGCCTTACAATGCCCTTCTTGCCATATGACGACTTATTAAAATAAAGAAACAAGGGTATTCCTTGTGATTGGTTCATTTATGTATCTGTAAACTTATGTTAATTCCAACATGTTTTGCAATAATTAATGTAACATATGGCACCCTTGCCCATCCTGCTTAGTTTCGGTTCGTAATTACTATTTTAAATGTAGTTCCCAAACTCTGCTCTTTAATCTACTCCGGCACTCATCTAACAATTTATGTTAGATATAAACGTCACCCAAAAGTATTGCTATAAAATAATTTTATAGACAGGTGGAGAACTCTCTACCTTATTTATATAAAGCGCATCATACATAATAGAATAAATAATTTGAATAGAATAAATAATAGAATAAATTATAATGGATACTGCAAAAATTTTCAGAACAAATATAAAGAAGCAGCAAACCTTTTATATGACGCACTTTCCATACGTGGTAAAACACTGGGAGAAAATCACCCTGCCGTAGCAGCAACTCTAAATAATTTAGCTGTCTTATACGGAAAACGTGGAAAATACAAAGATGCGGAACCCTTATGCAAACGAGCTCTTGAAATTCGAGCAAAAGTATTAGGAAAGGACCATCCAGATGTCGCGAAGCAACTGAATAACTTAGCATTATTATGCCAAAATCAAGGGAAGTATGATGAAGTTGAGAAATATTATCAACGTGCTCTCGAAATATATGAATCAAAACTTGGTCCTGACGATCCCAATGTTGCTAAAACAAAAAATAATTTAGCCAGCTGTTACCTCAAACAAGGAAAGTATTCCGAAGCCGAAATGTTATACAAGCAAATTCTAACACGTGCTCACGAAAGAGAGTTCGGTACTATAGACAGCAAAAATAAACCCATATGGCAGGTAAATTTGTCTTCTTGACAGTTTTAATACTATATTAGAAATATATATTATAATTAATATTAGAAGAAAAATAATTACGCCTCAGGAACACAAGTAGCTGAATACTGAACACATTGGCATGCTCATAATATATAAATAAAACTTATAAATAAGTGCAACTTAAACGTACTCACACTTTTGTAAAATTATTTACCAATCTGGTAAACACGGCAACCATATATCCGAGCCAGAGATCCGAACTGTAAATTAAAAAATTTAGTTCATGAACTGGGATTGTTAGTATTTGCCTTAAATATGGAAGTGGCAGCGACATTATTTTCTCTATTTGTTAAATGCTCGTGTACTAGTAGTTATTGTTGCTAGCATAGTTGTGTCAAGCCGAAGGGCTGTTATATTAAATATTAGCGTAATGCGAAAAAATATCGAGACCTTATGACTAATAATTACCCACGCCTCCACCACCAACACACACACGTACATACACACACAAATGGTCCTCATTGATGGATGAGTACTTCATAGACTGTTGTGGAACAAAGGGTTAACATTCTCTTTAGGTGAACTAATGTACGTCCATACGATGTATATTGGGCATCAAAACGCCCAATAAAAAGCAAATCTTAAAAAATGTAAGATTTAACATATTTTTTGGGATTAATCAATGTAGTTATTTTCGAGTTAGTTGTACTGCAGCTGATTTTAATTGCGTATTGAGGCTGATTTTAATTGCGTAGGAAATAGTTAGTTTTTTGATTTATCTCAAAGTTTCACTTTAATCTGAAATAAAGTGCGAATTATATCAATGTATTTAAATCAATTTGTGTGTGTATCGCAATTATTTATATTTTTATGAATTTGTATTCTTCCCTTCTGAAACAGGTGGCCGAAGAGCGCGAAGAACACAAATACGACAATCGTGAGAATACTCCTTATGGTGAATATGGAGGTTGGCACAAAGCTGCCAAAGTTGATTCTCCTACTGTTACGACAACTTTAAAAAATCTTGGGGCCCTTTATAGGCGTCAGGGAATGTTCGAGGCTGCTGAAACATTAGAAGATTGTGCTTTTCGAAGCAAGAAGGAAGCCTTGGACTTAGCAAAGCAAACTAAAGTCGCCCAATTATTAAATGTCGGCGATAAGCGTCGAGCTAAAAGTTATAAAGACTGCGAGCCCGCTGATGAGGTATTTTTTATTTCTTACATTCATTCATAATTTTCATTCAAATCATTAGGAAGGACAATTCAAAACCAGAAGTTGCCAAAATTTATATAAATATTAAAAATCTTTAAATTATAAATAATAAGTGTGTTTCGGCTAATAGAATTTTTCTAATGATATTCATGATTAATTTAATTTGAGTTTTTTATTTATAACTTCTAAGCTGTATCATAAAAATCTAATTACATGTAACAATTTCATTTTTCAAATTACAATCTTTGTGATACATGATTTAATTGTTAAATTTTTCTACCAATTTCAGAAGATTAATAAACCGTGAAATAAAGCGAAGGCGTGCAATCATCGTTAATGGTCAAAAAGTAAACAGAATGCAAACATTTTTATATATATTTATGTTAGCCGGAATTTAAATACATATACTCATTCCTAATAAATAAAATATTACTTTGCTTTTAAATATATCTAATAAATATCTCGTTATTTATCCTCTAGCCTACATTAATAAGAGTTGTTGGCGGTTCATAGTTTAGAGATTATATGCTCGTGAATGCTAAAAGCATATTCAGTTCATATGCATAATTCAGTTTTTTCAATATTTTATACCACAGCATAGCATCAATTCCGTTGTTAATGAGTTAAGTTTCATATGTAGACCATTCCTTAACCAACATCAAGATGAAGATATAGACTAAGAAGATGCGCGCGTGGTAATAACGAGTGTCCTATAACATACCTATGTTTAAACCAATTATTCACGATTCGGTTCACAGGTTTACAGGAAGCCTGTATCAAATTTCTTTGCAGGACAATGAGTGTTTATTTATTTATACCTAAAATTCTAGTTGAAATCGTATCTTGCATAAGAAAAAAATAATTTAAATGTAAATAATAAAAGTGTTTAACTTATAAATACAGTGTTCCCATAATAGGGAAAAAAGAATATATTTTTGTACAATACTCTGAAAATAATACATAGAATTTTTTTGTCTGGTTTTTGGAATCCTTTGGATTGGAAGGAGAACAAAATTGCATGGGGGGCATGGTGGTATTCTTGATAAAAATGATATTTCAAATGAAAATTCGCCATAAAAAAATTACAACATACTTCATTGGGAAGCTACTATCTCGTTGCAAAATATATTTTTTAAATGGAATCGATAAGCTACGTGATTTTCGAGAGAATTGCTTCCAACCATAGAATATCGAGAAAAAATACAGGTAAAAAGTTAATATGAGGGGATTACTACCAAAAAAATCATAGAAAATTAAAATTTTTGTTTTAAAAATGCGTCAATCTATTCTCGATAAGGTATCCGAAATCGCATGGATACGTAGATTTTAAACTAAGCCACCAAAGGTAGCCATCTAGAAAATATATAAACAATTAAAGAAAAATAATAGCAAGCTTAATAGCCAAAAAAGCTTAAAAGCAACAATAAAATGAATTTTTATTAAGATATTGATGTTAATATATACATCTTCGGGGTCATCTATAGTATCCGATAAATAAAAGTCTTCATTTAATGAAATTAACTTAGATGACGATTTTCAGGGTTCTACTGACGGGGCTACCAATAGTCAACACTTCCGTGGGTAATTTTTCCAACTTGGAAACCTCTAATTTCTTGGGAACCTCTCGAAGGCTGTCGATCAGAGTTTCGGATGTGATAGATAACAATGGCGAAACGTAGCCGCGAAAGGAAATTTTATTTTTTCTCATTTCCCATAAAAGCCTATATAATTTTGACAGCTGAGATGTCGTTACATATAGTAGTTATAACCGGCCAACCAGGATGTTAAACAACACAGTTCTTAAATGAGAATCTGTTTATGAATCACATTGTCGCGTTGTCCAAATGTTGCAAATGGCTTGATAAATGCCCTTTTCCTGCAGGAATCCTATGTGACGAAACATCGTTATCCGATTCAGCAGTTTCTTATCAAGCATTTGAAATTTGCGTGAAATATCCCCGGGTGTAATAAAATACTTCCCCATGAAAAATGCTGAAATAATAATAATTACGTTTTATTTAACTCTTAATTCTAAGTAGAAGTTATAGAAACGTACATTATTCAATTTTTATATCAATAAATATTCAGTAAGCTCTTTGAGGTGCAGGACGAGACTGTAACTGTTTCGTAGCACTTGCAATCTTATGTAATGGTAGTTACAGGAAACTTTGCCCTTCGTCTGGATCAATTTGTTTTAAGGTACGCTTCTATTTATTATGCAAACTGCTTAGGATTAGCGATTACTGCGGGAGTGTGCACCGCATAAGTTCACCATGTTTCACTTCGAGTTTCCAACTTCTAATTGAATTTTTGACACGACGTTAACATAGTTTGTTGCACATTTTTCATATTTACTAATAACGTTGCTACTTCATTAGCAATATTTTCCCGTTTAAAGCAGAGCGATAAATAATTTTCAATGCTGGATTTTATCCATTTAATGATATAAATTGCCTATTAGATATCTATCCAGCAGGTAAATTGCCTAACATTTGAAGGTCTGGCAGCGCATCCGCGTGACTGGTCTATTTTTTCTTTAAGAAAATATATTTCAAATTAAAAGCTATAAATTGATCTAAATTTTTAACTATGGAGGAAAAACCGATGACGAAATTGTCATAGCGGTGTGTAATAAATAAATGAGTGAAACTAAAATATTACGAAATGGGCAAAATTGACTTTAGTAAATGTTAGTATTTTTAATGTCACAATTAAAATAACTTAATAAAAATTACGTAAGTATGGCTTACAAATTACCGAAGACTTTGAATTTGAAATTAAAGAGTTAATCAAATTTTTGTGCGCAGTACCAAAAATTGTAAACTTTTCAAAACTTGACAGTAGTTTGATGCTTCCGCAGCAATATTAATTTATGAATTTATTTAATTATTAACAACAGCATTTATTTAGTTATTATATATATATATATATATATATATATATATATATATATATATATATATATATATATATATATATATATATATATATATATATATATATATATATATATATATATATATATATATATATATATATATATATATATATATATATATATATATATATATATATATATATATATATATATATATATATATATATATATATATATATATATATATATATATATATATATATATATATATATATATATATATATATATATATATATATATATATATATATATATATATATATATATATATATATATATATATATATATATATATATATATATATATATATATATATATATATATATATATATATATATATATATATATATATATATATATATATATATATATATATATATATATATATATATATATATATATATATATATATATATATATATATATATATATATATATATATATATATATATATATATATATATATATATATATATATATATATATATATATATATATATATATATATATATATATATATATATATTTATTTATTTATTTATTTATTTATACGTTTCATTTCTCGTGCATGTTGGCACGCTTTTGACTTGTAATTTTGTCTTTTCTACTTTTGTATATGTAACAAAATGAAAATAGAAGATTAGAATGGTGTCGGCTTTTGGGTGTGAAGGATGACCATAAAAGATGGTTATATGCATGTACGAAGCACTTTTCAGAAACCAAGTGTGGATAAAAACGAACAAGACTAAGACGGGATGCAGTGCCCGATTCAAATTTAAATTAGTTAACCCCAGCGATTGATGCAGATGTTAAAATTTAATATTCTCAAATTATCCAACGCCATCTGAATGCGGTGGATCATCTAAGCTGTATAATACGCCTTCTTCCTCTATATTTGGTGTATATTATATTGTATATGTATATTATATTTGTGAATGCACTTTTTATATTTGCTTCGTTTTAACGTGCTTAACTAAATTTAACTGTGCTTAACTAAATTTATTTAATTACTAACTATGCAACATTATACCATTAATTACCACCAACATCCATTAACATTCATAAAATGTAACATCGTAACAATCATTTTAAATTTCATATATATTAACGTTTGTGAAATGTTTTACATATCATTGTACAATTTTAATTTCCTAACAATTTGTTACGTATATCTAATAAGTGTGCATTGTATATTTGTAAATACATTAAATAAGTGTGCATTGTATATTTGTATATGGGTGTTGTAGGCCTACTGGCGAACCGGACATCCAAAAAACCGGTAACGCGCCAATGTGGAAACATCCTCTGATGGAAAACAGCCCTCTGATGGAAATTTATGTTTTCATTTGTTTACTATAGGAAATCCGTTTCACTACTACTGCTCTCATCAAATAAATCCCTTTCGGCTACTTCCATTTTTTGATACTGTTTCCTCCATTGTCTTTTTTGCGTCTGTTTTCTCTTCACTTCTTTGCTCCTTCTTTTCTAGAAAGGAAAATTTTCAAAATTAATTAGAATTCGATCATATTGTTTTTACTTTTTGGATTACTTCGCGCTTATACGTTTTAAATTATTTAGTCTCATTGCCATTCTTGAGGACTTCATGCAGGAGCGGCATTGATTCTTTCCTTCCAGTGCTCTCAAAAATGTTTCTCTGCTGTTTCCGTGGATTTCTTTTTGCAGCCATTTACTTCCGGTGCTTTTTACTAAACCCATTTTTGGTTCAATATTCTCAGCATCAGCTGAATTTAACGCGTTTTCTTCCTAGGTTTCCTAAACAACGTTCGCAACGGCTCGATTTATACATTTTCGGTCTCAAAAATATCCGCGCATAGTATTTGATTTTGCTGTTTGCCATCACCGAAGGACGAGTTATGGCAATATTGAGTTCATCCGGGGTAATGTCAACATCGTCCTCAACTCTTTCTTGTTGTTCCTTCCTACGGGATTCCACAATATTCATCAGCTCTTTATTCTATTTTGAGATTTGTGGTGACATGAAAATAAGACACCAGTGGTGTTGGCCAGCTCAAAGTGGTGTTGGCCAACCCATTCGAATTCTAGCTGAAGCCCATGTTCTGTTCTACTTTTACATATTAATATTTTCTTTCACTTAAACTTTATAGGACTTATTGAATTTAAATTCTTTTTCGTGACTCATGCAAAAAGCACTGGAAGTAAATGGCTGCAAAAGGAAATCCACAAAAACAGCAGAGAAACATTTTTGAGAGCGCTGGAAGGAAAGAATCAATGCCTCCTGCATGAAGTCCCCAAGAATGGCAATGAGACTTTATATAATTTAAAACGTATAGAAAGCGCGAAGTAATCCAAAAAGTAAAAACATTATAATGATCGAATTCTAATTAATTTTGAATATTTTCCTTTCTAGAAAAGAAGGAGCAAAAAAGTGAAGAGAAAACAGACGCAAAAAAGACAACGGAGGAAACAGTATCAAAAATGGAAGTATCCGAAAGGAATTTATTTAATGAGAGCAGTAGTAGTGAAACGGATTTCCTATAGTAAACAAATGAAAACATAAAATTTCCATCAGAGGGCTGTGTGCACTTCCACGCCACCCAAGAGGTATGCACATTGGCGCGTTTTGGATGTCCGGTTCCTCAGTAGGCCTATAACACCCATATACAAATATACAATGCATACTTATTTTATTAGATATACATAACAAATTGTTAGGAAATTAAAATTGTACAATGATATGTAAAACATTTCACAAACGTTAATATATACGAAATTTAAAATGATTGTTGCGATGTTACATTTTATGAATGTTAATGGATGTTGGTGATTATTTATGATATAATGTTGCATAGTTAGTAATTAAATAAATTCAGTTAAGCACAGTTAAATTTAGTTAAACACAGTTAAAGTGTTAAAAACACTTGGTCCCTGAAAAGTGCTTCGTACATGCGTATAACCATCTTTTATGGTCATCCTTCACACCCAAAGGCCGACACCATTCTAATCTTCTATTTTCATTTTGGTACATATACAAAAGTAGAAAAGACAAAATTACAAGTCAAAAGCGTGCCAACATGCACGAGAAATGAAACGTATATATATATATATATTTTCAAATACTGACTACAAATACTAAAAATAAGCAGATAAATATAAAAATAATTAATTTTGTTAGTTTATTTAGAACCCAATACCTCCTAAACCCTTTTTACTTTTATTGAAACTCAATAATTTTAATTTACGTGTTATTTATATACTTAGTATGTATTTCCAAATAAAGAAAGAATATGTTTCTCTATTCTGTTTTGAACGAAAAACGACGGTTTCCCTTGTTTTTAACTATAGATCTTATATTTTTCGACCATGCAGTTGACTATATCTTATAAACCGAAACCGACCCGACCACCTTGTAATTTTCGCAAAAATAGCGCGGACAAAATTTTTTTTAAACTAGATAGCACATATTCTCGCTTTATTTCATGTTTCCAATTGGAGCGGTTGGAATCTTACAACTAGATAAAACCAATGACCACTATTCCTACCGTTTTCCATCAGTGGCTGCGTCTGGAAACTTGTGTAAGTGCAGATCCCCGGAACACCCATCTTGGCAACATGTCCGCAAGTCCGGAATTTCTATTTATTTGCTTAAATATATTGAATTTTAAATTTTTTGTAAAATATCAAATATTTTATAGTGTGGTGAAAAAATTTTTTGAGAAATTATCACAGCGGTGCAAAATAAATTCATAAATAGAACTAAAACAGAATGAAATGGACAAAATGCACTTAAGTAAATGCAAACATTTTAGGAGCATCCTTAATGTCCCAATTGAAATAATCTAATCTGAAAATACATGGTTTAGCTTAAAAACATGTTAATATAGCATAGAAATTATCGAAGCGTTTGAAATTTCAATCCAAAATGGGTTCAAATTTTTGTATGCAGTACCAAAAATTATGAAATTTGGTAAATTTCATTGTTCTTCGATACATAGCCAGCAATACTAATATATTATTTTATTAATATTTTTAATAATTAACAAAAACGTGAATATAATGCTTATTACCGAATACTGGCAACACCGCTTTAATGCAAATACCCAAAGTGGGCCATTAAGTAGTAAGCGCCGCAAATGATGGCAACACTAAAATCATCGAATTTATGGGAGAGGTGAAGAAATAATTAGGGTATGCCAATGAAAATTGTTTTACACATTTGATTTTTCAAGAGTTTCTCTTGATGATAATAAATAAATAATTCCGTGTAGGTGTGGTTATTAATGTCAGCACCAGAAGCTCAAAAGTTACATTAAATGATTTACGACGAAGAAAGGAACTTATTAATAATAATACAATTTTATTTGAAACTAAAAATAGTAATATTTGTGTATTGATATACTCAAGTAAAATCTTTTATATTTTAAATGTACTAGTGCGGCTAATACTTGGCTTCAAAGTAATGGTTGCAGAGTCCTTAATAAATCAATGTGAAGAATTTCTTCAAATAAATTATTCTATATAATTTCATTTTTAGGTTATTTTTAGATTCTGGGGTCCAAAAATTGCCTTAAATGATTTGAGTATTCTATTAACGAAGTCAATCGAATTTGTTATACACTAAAATATTTCATAAAATTGAGTTTCATTTATGTTTTTATGCATATGAAATAAATACATTTATTTGTTTTATATAAATATTTTATACAAATAATTAGTTACCATAATTAGTTATTACAATAATTAGTTATTTTATACAAATATTAGTTATAACAATTTATACAAATATTTTAGTTGTCAAATAAATCATGCACATGTTGTTTACGCATCTTAAATTAAAAATGTGTACATGAAAAATAATTGAATTCTTTAAACCAATAACTACGTTGGCATATCAACTGGTGAACTTATAAAATAGATTGTCACTCGGGGTCTGAAAAATGTGTAATGGCCGGGTCTTATGCTTGAATTTCTAAGAAAACAACATTAGTCAGGGTCGTAAACATAAAATTCCCACGGAAGAAATCGTGAGTCAGGGACTTAAACTCACGAACACTACCTTAAATCAGAGTTGTAGTTAGAGAAGTTTCCTATCTCGTTATCTCTGATAACAAGTTATGCCGCACTCACACAGGGGACATTTGTCTCGGGACACGTCAAATTTGTTGTTGTTTTACCAGCAAAACGACCAAATGAACTGTGGACTATGTAGGAATGAATTTGTCCCTTGTGCGACAATTTTGTCCCTTGATGTTTACTGGGGACACCAAACATCGGGTTGTCGTATCGACAAAGCAGAATATTACGAATTCATTCAGGCATGCATTTATATTGTATTTATAAAAGAGCATTATGAATTTTGAGGATTTGTTCGATCGGGGTTGTTACTGGGACTGCAAAACATAAGCTATATTATTCTTATATAAAATTTTTTGAAAATATATTATTATATATATTAGAGCAATTCATTCGTCCATATTATTTTAGAAATTTTGATGGCTTGTGTATTAAAATATTGTGTTCACAAATATTTTTTAGGTAATTTTTTAGGTAATTTTTTAGGTAAGAAATCGAACAGTCCATTAAATTCTAAGGCAGCCCCAACATTAAACAATATATAAATATTTTTGAAGTCTTTGGCTTGTGCTTTTATATACATATTTTAGTATATTTTTTCAAAATTCATTTCCAGTGGTATTTAGATGGACTAAGGATACCACGGAAAGGCTGATTAACGCCCTACAACAAGAAACGTCTCTCTGGGACGTGAAAAGTAGCAAATACCACGACCATCACTGAATTAAAAAACGAAAATGTGCGTAGGAGGTATAATGTATATCCAAAATTATTTAATGAAATTAAAAGAACTGGACGAACAGACATGTCAAGCTAGAAAAAGTGATATTCTTAGTCTGGCGCTGGAAGGAATATTGGATAATGATGATACATTATAAACATTTTTACGGTTAAATGTGCCTGATAACATTGAATTTTTTAATTTTATTTATGATCTCTGTACAAAAGTGGTGGTATTCAACAATATTTTTAGATTTTATTTATTTTGTATTATGTCTAATGTGAAAACTGCTGTGAATTTTTTTTATTTCTATGAGATGTACATATATGTATAAGATTCATCCGGTGTCACAGCTTTTCGCATATGCGTTTCAGCCTTCTGGAAATCGGCTTGGACCGAATTTAGCAATTCAACAAACTTTTCCTCTGACATTCACAAATAATTCCGGTAGGAATATTTATCGCACACTTGAATGCTATTTGTAGAACTTCGAAGGCTCCATTTGAGTTTTTTTTTTCTTTTCGCCAGTTTCTGATCCAGCAGCTTCTCCGACGAGCACTGCTAATCTCCTCCAATTGTTCCACATTATCTAATATTAATTTTATTATTTCTGCATCTTCATCACGAATGATATATAATGGATCCACAAAATCGATCGCTATAGATATTAACGCAATTTTAATTTCTTCAATATTTTCCATAGTCACTTAGCGCGCAACACAAAATGAAATGAAACCAATTAATATTCGAAAGTATTGAAAATACTACCATTTAGCAAAAAAGTATTAAAAAGTAGAAAAATGTAGTAAAAAGTCTAATTAAAAAATCATGCATGGGGATGCAACCTACATTCCAATTTGTCTCCTGTGTGAGTGGTATCGGGGACAAATAAATGAATAGTTCCATTTCTCGCGACAAATGTCCCTTGTGTGAGTGCGGCCATAGGAAACTCCAACTCTAATTTAACGTAGTGCTCGTTCGTTATCAGAGACAAGAGAGTTCGTTATCACTGGCTTACGCTAATGAGCTTTGAGCTATTTCAGATTGATCGCTAGCCGAAATGAGCTGCAAGCTCGTGAGCCATTCCGGACTCTGATATAGTAGAAAGACAATACTAACTTGGAGGGGTCAGGTTTGTAGAAATTGACGAATTAAAATTGATTGCCGAAAGTAGCGTTTTTTCAGTTAACTAGCTTTACATTTTCATACCATACACCCAAAGGGATGAGAGTATTTTATATTGTTTATTTCGTTTCTAGCGCACTACCACGCCGTGTCAGATATAAAAAAAATTGCAAATTGCTCAGTATCGTTTGAGTCGATTCGGATGTGCATCCATCTTTCCATCCGTCTTTCTGTGTAAATCGCGATCGCAGAAGAACGAATACAGCTGCTGATGAATTTTGGTATGAATATTAATACAAGAACACAAACTATTTACAATGGGCAATACCATTTTAGTTCAGTGAGAATTTTAGAGGCCTGAATAGCGGATATTATAAACGCGGAGTGACCAGAAGTGACACGCTCACTATGATACTATGCCAAATGTGGTCAGAGAATTGTTGAAAATGAGTTAGTAGATATAAGTTAACTAAGAAAAGGGAAACGTAATATTAAGAGGAGCGTGGCCCGCCTAGGGGTTATCGGGTTTACACCATAACTTTTTGTATTTTGAGTGGGGTATACTTTTGTCAGGGAGCGGCTAACATTCTTACTGTTAGTCTTACGATTGTTTGCAGGATGGAACGTATCATTCTCTAAATCTACTGTAAATCATTTTAACAAATTTTAGGATCCGGTAACCGGAGCCAACACATAAACTATGTATATAGAAAATGTTGGCACCACGTAAACGTTTATTTGCCATATCATGCTAGAAAGTACGAATTATTTCCAGGCTAACCTGTCAAGCACATATTGACGCTACGCCAACTGGAAGTGTTATCCGAATTTTATACGCACGGAGGTGCATTATTAGCCCTTCAGACTAACTTTTTACAAGGTATATTTCAATTACTAAAACCCCTTTCGGGTCTACCGAATATTTAAACAATGATCAATAAAAATATTAACCTTCGTAGAATTAAATTTGGCTTAATTTATTCACAAAAATTAACTAAAATTTTGCCGGGTGAAGGTTGCAATCTTTGCCCTGCCTATGGTAGATGATATGGGCGGAGGCCATAACATAAATACTTTGCGGAAGCACATCGTTCTATCGTGAAGTATGATGGATGAGGGTTGCAATCTATGTCGCGACTGAAGGTAAAATTTAAAGTCTATTGAGGTTACACAATTCCTAATGTTTACACGCAAAGATGTATAATACAATAAAAGTAATATTTCTAAAGTTTTGAACTAAGCACAATTCTTTATAGTTCAATTAAAATATGATGTACAAAAAGTTCAATTAAATAGGAATTACGAAGGATTAGTAGATTAATTACTAGACAAATAATTTATTTCAGAAATTAATTTCAGAATATGCTGAATTGAAATCCAAGCGGCCATTCCGAACTCGTTCGTCTTTTGGATATGATGATCTGCAGAAAATTAAATGAAGCGGCCCCTATCGTCTTGATGAACGGCGGGGAACACTGATGAATGTTAGGACGCACTCACACAGGGGACATTTGTCGCAAGACATGGAACTATTCATTTATTTGTCCCCGGTACCACTCACACAGGCGACAAATTGGGATGTAGGTTGTATCCCCATGCATGATTTTTTAATAAAACTTATTACTACATGTTGCTATCTTTAAATATTTTTTGCTAAACGGTAGCGTTTTGACTACTTTCGAACATTATTTGATTTCATTTCATTTTGTGGTGCGCGCTAAGTTGACTATTGAAAATCTTGAACAAATTAAAATTGCGTTAATTTTTATGGCGATCGATTTTGTGGATGCATTATACATCATTCAGGATAAAGATGCAAACATAATATATAATCAATTTTAAATAGTGGAACAATTCGAGGAGGTTAGTAGAGCTCGCCGGAGAAGCTGATGGATCAAAACTGTGTGAAAAGAAAAAAAACTCAAATGGAGCCTTCGAAGTTCTGACAAATAGCGTCCAAGTGTGCAATAAATATTCGCACCGGAATTATTTGCGAATGACAAATTCTATCCAAGTAGATTTGCAGAAGGCTGAAACACATGCGAAAAGATGTGCCACCGGATGAGCAGCTGGCCGTAACTTTGCGATATTTGGTCATCGGAGAATCCTACTAAAGCCTGGAATACCAAACCAAGTTATCGACAACATTCGTAGTTGTTTTTAAATTTTTGTTATTATTTTAATTTATTAGTTCTTTAGTTATTTTTAATTAGCTAATCTTTAATTTTTATTTTTATATTGTTTAATGTTAGGGTTGTCTTAGAATTTGATGGACTGTTGGATTCCTTTCCAAAAAATGTGCACTTAAAGGGCAAATATTTGTAAACATAAAAATCTAATGCACAAGGCATAGACATCTGTGAAACAATATAGGAGAATGCATGGTTCTAATATATAAAATAAGATTTTGTCAAAAAAATCCAACAAAAATAATATAATTTACGTTTTATAGTCCTAGCAAAAACCTCGATCGAACAAACCATCCGCGAATTCATAATAGTTTTGTAAATACAATACAAATGCATGCCTGACTACAGTCATAATATTCTGTTTTATCGATACGACAACCCGTTTGGTGTCCATATCAAGGGACACAGGTGTCACACAAGGGACAAATACATTCATTCATAGTCCACAGTTCATTTCTTCGTTTTGCTGGTGAGGCAACAACAAATTTGACGTGTCCCGAGACAAATGTCCCTTGTGTGAGTGCGGCACTAGATAACAAATATAAAGAATCTGTGTGCCAGATAAACAGCTTAAGGTGAGCATAGCATTTAACATTTCCCTGCGATCAAAACTGTTGCCAAGTTGATCAGTTTCATCCCGGACTTGTAAGGATTCGATTTGGGAGATACAGCAGCTGTAGTAAGGGCTCCAAACTGGCGAAGCATACTCCAGAATCGGTCTCACCAGAGAGATGTACAATATTTTCATTATATAGGGACCGTCAAATTCCTTTAATGGCCAAAAATTTATATTTTTTAAAATTAAAATTAATAATGCCCAAAATATTGTTAGCTCTGGTAGATATGGCACTTATATGATTGTTGAAGCGCAGCTTCCGATCAAAAATATATCAGATCGTTTACGGAATCAACTACTTCCAATTTAAATGGTCCAATAGAGTAATTTAGCAATGTAGGATTCAAGTCATGGGCGAATGTAATTTGCTTACACTTAAGATTTAGTTTCATACAGTTTAAGATACACCAATCGGTCAGGGAATCCAAATCGGCCTAGAGCAACAATACATCACACTCCATTTTATGGAATAAGAAAAGCTTTACATCATCTGCAAACATGAGAACATTTCCATCAATGATTGAAGTCGGAAGATCATTAATGAAAATGCGAAACTACAATAGTCCTAAATGGCTCCCTTGTGGAACTCCCGAAGGTACAACAAATTTTTTAGATGCCACGTTTTTAAAAACAACCATTTGTGAGCGATCGCTGAGGCAAGACTAGATCCAATGTAGTAAAGATTCTGGAATTCCAAATTATTTCAATTTTAAAATAAGGAGTTTGTGATTAACTACATCAAATGCTTTACTGAAGTCCCTATAGATATTTTTCGTCCTCATAGAATATTTAACATTATTTTTCGTATGAGACACAAATTCCAATAGATTTGTTTCGGTAGATTTCCTTAGACGAAAACCATACTGAACGGGTGGAGTTGAAGAACTCGCAGAATAAGTTATTTGATCCGTAATTAGCTCTTCGAAAAGCTTTGGAAGCGCACTGAACTCAGCAATGCCATGATAGTTATTTATAACTTGGCTGTTTCCGGACTGATGCAGAGGAATAATAAATGATTATTTCCAGCAGCGCGGAAAATATCCGAAACGATGTAAATAACCAAATAGCCTTGCAACAGGTGCCACTAGCTCATCAGCGCGGCATTTGAGAATACAAGATGGGATTGTCTGGGCCCGGATTATAAGTACATTTGATGTACTTCAAAGCGTTAAGAATAACAGATTCATTCACTACCGGCTGGACAATACAACTCGATGCAATGTTATAAGGGTAAATGTCAGAAACAAAGCTAGAGGTAGAATAGATTTAAAATAATCGGCGAAGAGATCACAAATCGTTACAGCATCATTCGAATCAGTATCTCGAAACTTCATAACGGTTGGAGAAACATCACTCTTTCTTTTGGTATTAATAAAGTTCCAAAGTGA
This sequence comes from Physocephala rufipes, assembly GCA_963966595.1. NCBI lineage: Eukaryota > Metazoa > Arthropoda > Insecta > Diptera > Conopidae > Physocephala > Physocephala rufipes. The sequence continues at coordinate 19,570,084 of OZ016503.1, forward strand.
TTTAGGATCGCGCCGTAAATTATATTCAACTTTTAAAATATAGCGCTGGTATTCATGTTTACATAAACGATGATACCTGTTCCTTGTCGATGAATAACTTAATAGACTTAAAATCGAGCGTCATCTGCAAAACAATTTATAGCATATAGTTTTCATGTTCATCAATACACGTAGCTCATTAGAAAGCCAGAAAGGAGTCGAACGGTCCGCAAGGTTCCGATGACTTAAAAGCTTGCAATAACACTAAAGGATCCCACTGCCAAATGCCAACAAGCAGATGAGAGAGTATCCAGACCCAGAAGAGCGCACCAATCAATTAAACATAGCTCTTTCTTTAATCCTGAATAATCTGTAAATTTAAAGCAAAACTTTTTTGTCAATCTCATTTTAGATTTCAGGAGCAGATCAGGTGAAATAAATTTTCAATGTTGGGTGGTGCTTATCACCAGGCAGCACAAGAGGAGCACAGCGAGATAATTCAAAAATATCCTTATCATCTATAAGAATTAGGTCCAACAAGCGACTATTTTGGTTACGTATGTAATTAATGTGAGAGGCTTCTCGAAAACATCCAGGAAACTAAGGTTAACATTCGGACAACGGTAACAAACACGTCGCATCATCAGCACAAGTAACCCAGTTTATATATGGCAAATTGAAATCACTCAGAGCAACAAATCTGTCGCTCGGAATCAACGATTACATAATTCTCGCGACACATATAGTATGAGAAGCATAGACATTGTCTCCGGCATTTGACGGGATGTACGAACAGCAGATATAGATGCAAAAACTTGGAATTTTGACATAAAATATAATGCAGTACTTGCGTGTAATTATTTTCAGAACTTTTCAGTTTCAGATTTTTAGTTTTTTTCTAGATTCCTGTAACGATTGGTGTAAAATTATTCAAAGTTACGAAGTAAAAATTTAGTTAAACGAATGACAATCCGCAACATTTTAGAAAAACGAATAAAAAATCTCGATTATTGCTTAATAGATTCATCCCGATTCCCTGAATCGATTTTTGTTCTCACCTTTCATTCTTTTGCGATATTATCACATTATGTCCAGTCGAACCCCACCAATAAAATATCAACAATTCCTGTGGCGCTCGTTTTAACCAAATCGTCAGAAAAAACTATAGATCAATTCGACGTACACAATTATGCAATTTTGTACGAAATAGACGTGTACACTGTGTGAAATCATGTATGAAGATTTATCCTCCAGGGGTTAGATACAAAGCCAGGCGACGCAAGCCCTGGTCTTGCGAAAGAATTACTGATGCTGGATCATTGCAAGTGCACTATAACCTTTATATTGCAAACTTTTATAATCCAGTATGCGAACATCACAACTATTGTCTGTCCGGATTATACACATATATCAAATACTGCCAACAGAGCAACCAATAGTAACAGACAACTAAATCAGTACCTTAATAAATTCCAGATATTTGACAATTTATAGAAGACACAAAAATTGTTCTCAAAATCGCAGTTGACCAAAATATAAATATAGATAAATAAAACAAAAATAGTTTTAACTACTTGGGAATACCGATATATAAAAAAGTATATATTTTTACTTAGAAATAACGCAGTATAGCGGAACCAAATACTTATCCGTATTACAAACAAGTAATAATCGGACCACAAAATTACATACCAGTTTTCCCACATGGTATAGCACACCCCCTTATAATATAACCCGTTAGTTTCAACAACTGATGTAGTACTTAAATGTCGCTCCAAGACACTAAACTGCAGGATGATAACACAAATAAAATTCTATGAAACGAGATTTTTTGCAGATGTATGTAACATTGTGATAATATTAAACAAAGTAGTACACGTGTATGTACAATTTATTATATAATGACGATTAGCATTAACTACATTGACCATACGTGACGCTCCAAATCAACGAATTTAATGGAATTAATTATCTACGTTGTGATAATTCTGCCGTCGAAAGGCGGAAAGGCGGAGGCGCTCCACTTGAAGAGCTTGTTCTAGTTCTAAGACTTTAACATGCATATTCATTTCAATAGTTTTCGCTTGATGATTAGTTAATTTAGAGATGTCTATATCGTCTGAAACTTCGAAATGCTGATTACAATTTTGTACAGTTGCAACAACAACTCCTGTGGCGTGTGATACATCTCGAGATGCCTTTTTTAAATCATCCAATCTGCTGCTTTCTTTTGGGGCCTGAACTCTACTTGCGGCTACTAATTGAGCTGTATAGGCAGCTATTTCTTGGGCAGCAACAATAATTTCAAAGCTTTCCTTTTTTTGACCTGAAACTGACACAGC
>OZ016503.1:19579904-19626083 GCA_963966595.1 Physocephala rufipes
CTTAATATTTGTAATAAATTATCACAAAACTTGGACACATTTTAAAAATATTTAATGAAATTATAACAAAGTCGGTAATATCTTTTTTGAGTTTTCTCTTGTTGGAACATTATGGTTTCAGGACTATGTCGTAGCAGGAAATAAATAAAAATAGAAAATAAAAATTAAAAAAAAATATATATATAAACAAATACATTTTTTCATTTATTACATTCCCGTACCATATGAAGTAAAAGGATCCTAAGTTCTGATAAATGAATTATGTATAAGATATGAAACGATTTAAAAGCAACTAAATGAACCTAAATTATGTTTTGAGTTACCTGTCTTAGGAGTAGTATATGCTCTTCACGTATCTGGTTATACATGATTTTCAATTTGTTGAATTTCTCCTGGAATCCTTTCGCTCGTTCCTCTTCATCACTTATTTTCTCTGAAATTTAGCTTTTTAGATTTATGATTTGATTAAAAATAAATGCAAACGCTTACGCAATAGAGTCGGTCTCGTTTGCAGTTGAACTTCCAATTCATTGTTTATCATTTTCATATCAGCATTATATTCTCTTTCATCGACTAGTTTTTCTTTCAATAGAGCTACCTCCTCTGATAGCTTCTCCTTTTCTTGCTGATGAATAATTTCGCCCGATTTAAATTTTTCTCTTTGGTCAATTAATTCACATTTCAGTTGCTTAATAACCTCATCCTTTTCTTTTAAGGTAATTTCATAAATAACCATTTTATCTAAAGCTTCTTGTATTTGAGAATTGTTTTGTTCAAGACTACTTCTATCAATTTCCTCAGGAACTGTAGGTTCGTTTTCTGGTGGTACGACAACAATAGGGGGAACATAGGTTCTCAAATCGAACTTCGACGTAAAATTTGGAGCAGTTTCGGGTAGATAGGGAACTTGAATAAGATCGACAAAATATTGCAAGGGGCGAACATTTTCATAGAATAGCTTGAGTTTATCAAAAATATCACAAAAGCGGTTTCGATGTCCGCTCAAAATATCGCTTGATATTTTATCATGTAGATGAAACATGATTCGAACGGAGAGGTCATATAATGGATTACTATCCTGAATTAGTGCAATAATTGGGGCCAACCTGCATTGCCCTTTCGGCGTCATAGACGTCATCCTGTAAGTACTTGTCGCAGCGAATACCTTCGATTGCACGTCAATAATACTTTCAAGATAGTCAAAAATATCAACGCAAAGTTGAAAACTATAATAGTATTAAAATAATTAATATAAAATAAGTAATAAAAATTATACGTAATTACTGTGGAGTACTTACTACATATTTATATCGTCGCCAGAAAACTTTTCTATATCCCGAAAATCAGTTAACAAATTTCCTGCGAAAAAGGCATACTTTTCATGAAAATCCAATTTGGTTACTATTAGTTTACTGTACGATTCAATACAAGGCCCTACTCCATCTTGTAAATGACCCCAAAGTTTGCCCATTTCTAAAATCATTTTTTTATGTAACCGTGAATGTCTCATAATGCTTTCATGGCCTTCTCGTAGAAGCTTATGTAGAAGGTGGCAAAATTTCCATGCTGTGAATTGATTCTCCATAAGCGGCTGTCTGCTTACAATGGACCAGAAGGACTTAGCTTCCTTAATTCGGTGAGAAGTGATAATTACAGATCGCACATGCTTTAACTTCAGAGGCGTTTCCATAGGATTAAGAGCTTTGTTAAGACTAATTGTCTGAAATTTTAAATAGTAAATATTATTTACAAATATTTTGTGCTGAAATTGTCCACTAAATTACTCAAAAATCTTATTACAGACATTTTATTAGTTTCGTTGTTGGTGGCCGTCGTCAATGAAGTAATAGTTGAAGCAACACAATATTCTTTCGAACTAGAACTATGCAATAGCGATTTAATAACGACTAAAGACACGGTCAAGAACAATTAAACACAGTATAATTTGATTCGATTTAGCCCACTGGAATTACGGTGACAGAAAAACAGACAGAATTTGGGATGCATATTTCGTCCTGCCGAGCCGTTTTAATAGTGCTCATTCGTATTTACAGCTCCAGGTAGTGAATAAAAAGCTTTCTTCTTTAAGAAAAAGTTCCTTTTTTACCATGAAAAAAGGAAAAGGCATTTAAAATTTTAAAAGGAGAGGTCTTCAGAGAAATTTCTGACCGAATACATTTGATTGCGCGAGACTTGAAATGTACATAAACATTTCTTTTGCAAATAGCTTGAAACGTATACAAATACATGATTGCAAACACTTGAATAGCAAAGATTTCTGTCACAACTTCTAGAAAACCTGAGAGTGATTAAAACTAATTTTCTGCTGTAATTTCAAACAAAATATGCATGTATGGGTAAATATTATGTATGGGTAAAAATGTTATTATGCTTACGCAATATTAAATCATACGATATTTATATTATTCCATATTTTAGGAAGCATGGGCAGAATTTTCATACTTGACAAGGTTATAACTCTTAAACCGGAAGAGAATAATAAAGCTCTTTTTGGCTAATCCAAAACAGTTGCTCAAAATGAATAAAATTGTATCTTGGGAATGTGTCGCCTTTGCAACAGTAACCATATTGCTTCAATGTAGTTAGGTATAAAGGCGGGAATATTTTTGTATTCTAACAGGCTATAACACCAAAACAAACCCGGTGGACAAAACTGTTTCGTGCTGTTGAAGCAAGTACCACAGGAAGCAAAAAGTATAGGAATTGAAAGGATAACAACAAGATGTTCCAAATTTCAAGATATAATTCAACAACGACTTCCGTAACTATCTCATTATTCAACCAGCTCATATTTCCTTCTGACTAACGATTATGATATAAATTTATTATTATGGTTATGACACTACACTGATCCGTTTGGCTTACCATGTTGTACACTTCTTTGTCCGATGTATTCATTCTTGATAATCCTTAGCAAATTAAGGAAAGTTGTTTAAGCTGCATTCATTTAAAACACTATCACACTTTGGATGCCGACGCTATTTACACAATTTCGACCGGCTATTTATATGACTAATTGGTAATATGATAATAAGTAATAAGGTCAATATGTTAATACTGTTGGGTACTATGAAATAAAAACTATCGAGGTCTTTAGTTTACCTCCAGACAAAATCTTCAATAATTTTTAGACGACCATAGGTGTTTGATGTGGAAGAATTCTCGGTTTAACGAACCGCTAACAGCTACAAAGTCCAATTTTTTTGCTGTTTTTGTTGGTGTTGCCGACTTCAACAAACGCCAAAACTGTCCGGCTGTCATTTCGTGTCGTAGTAATGGCTCTTTAAAAACAAAAATTAATTTAGCTATATCTTATAAACTATAAATAGAGGACATAAAAGGATGCTTCCGTGAAGATATAGTAACAACATATTTCTGGCATATCTTACCAACAAGCAATTCGCTCAGATTTCTTTAAAATTTTTTTCGTCGGTGGTTTTTTATGCTGATTCCAACAACGACAAAATTTTTGTCTATCCGCTTTGGGGGCGTGGCCCAATATAAGTCGATATCTTCTAAACTGAGCCAGATATTCAGACCACGTTGGTACCGTTGGAAATCTAAGGATATGCTTCATTATTTATATAATGTAATATTTTAATGTAATCATTACAGTTTTGGAAATAAAATTGATTTTAAGTTTTGCTACCTTTTTTTGGCATTCAAAAAATTTTCCCAGAAAAATTGCGTAATTCAGCAATACAATAATATACAAAGTAAGAAAGAGAATATTAATAGCAATCTTAGAAAATTTATTTCATCTAAATCGGTGTTGGATTTTTGGGGAAAACGTCTTTTAAAGCGGTGACAAACTACACTTTTTCCGACCTGTACCAACTCTGTACCTGTAATTTAATGCTTGAACACATAGAAATTACTGTTTCTGCCGGCAGTAACAGCATTTCAGCATTGAACACATAGACTTCTCGGACAGAAGGCAGTAAATGTCAAAATGCTTTGCAAAATGTAAACAAGAATTTTGTGTAAGAACATTCCGTTCATACAGTTCAAATATGAAACAAAAACACATTCCGTTCATACAGTTCAAATATGAAACAAAAACAAAAACAAAATAAGAAGAAAAAGGGTAGCAGACGGCAGTAAAATTAGAAATTTTCAATCTATTACCTGGCAGTAACTGCTTTTACTGCCCGACAGAAATAATTTTTTTCTCACTTCCCATAAGAGCCAATGTAAATTTTGACATTTCTGCTACTGCCGGCAGAAACAGTAATTTCTATGTGTTCAAGCTATTATTCATTTTTTTAAAAAAATCGCGACTTTTAAAATTTTTAAAAAGTCGCTTTTATTTCAAAAACTGTGAGGATTTCAATAAAATGCTGTATAACATAAATAATCAAGCATATCCTTAGCTTTAGCCAATGGTACCAATTTAGTCTGACTAACTAGCTCAATTTAGGAGATATCGACAGATACATTTCTAATTTTGAAGGGCTCTAGCCACGCCCTCAAATGGGATAGACAAAAAATGATGTTGTTGTTGTAATCAGCGTAAAAAACAACAACAGTAACAAAAAACAATCTGAGCGAATTGCTTGTTGGTAAGATGTTCCATTTTCCTCTTGAAAAAACCAGAAATCACAGCAGTATGTTAATTTTAAACATATTTTCCTTAGCTTTCTATGCATATTTTTTTCATTAAAATCAGTACAAAAACCTAGAAGATATTGTATTTTAAATATTCAATTTTATTAAGGGTGAAGAACTATTTGAATTTCACTACTTTTTTGGTGTGCTTTTTCTTCTCGTTTTTGTGGTCCAAATTCTTGAAGATAATGAGAATATTATGGTGGTCGTTCTTTACCGAAAAGACGCATTTTTAAACAGAAAAGATTTTAATTTTTCTTAAAAAATTTTCGCCTGCTGCGCGATTATATAATAGTTAATTTTTTTACGAAGTTCGGTGATTTCTTTACCGAAAGAAGCAATTTTTGATTTGGCAACGAACTGCTTTCGGCAATTAATCGTTTGTACATTTCTTCAAGAATATTTTTGACTACAGCGCTATTCTAAAACGCTATTCTAAAATTTTAAATTAAGAGCGGGTCTGGAGCTGCCCCCAGAGAGACCGGGACCGGGTTTAATTATGTTTTCTGGGGTCAGGAAAGGAGCAAACCACAAAACAAATTTGCGGAAGTACTGGACATACTACGATTATGTAAATACGCTCCTGTTTCTCAATGCTGTCGCGTCAAGTGGTTAGCATAATGCAGAGGTAGTGTAAAGTAAAAGTGTAGTTTCTTGAAATACCCTTCCCTCTTACAAATCATGAGATATTACCACGAGTATTTCAAAGTGTAACAGACTATTATTTCTAAACAATGTGTAATGTACAACACCAACAAAATAATCAAAAAAATTGGAGCAGTAAGTGGGTCGTAAATTTGATCCGAATTTTCTTTGAACACAAAATATTTTGTCGCTTACGTTAAGATTAGGATTTCTAGCCCTCTCAGTTTAAAAAAATGTTCTAAAAGATATAAACAACAAAATAAAAAATATATGACGTTATAAAAAATTATAATGCCTTTTACATTTATATTTTATCGAAAAACTCAAGTTTTCGAGAAAACTTTAACTTTATTTTTGATCATTTTCGACATAAATTTAGAACCTGATTCCAACCTGAAATTTTTTCATGTTCATGTTTTTCGTTTTATGGTATTGTTGAGAGATATCTCCGGTTGGTGACCCCATCTAGCGTCAATACTTGTTTCGCTGAAGTTTTGTTTCTGAAATATAGCTTAATGATTTATAAATATAGAATCATTAAAAATTTAAATCATTAAGCTATATCTCAGAAACTATAAGTGGGAGACATATCACGAATGAACCAATGAAGAGATTATAATATGGCATAGGTATGGATTACGGTCCGGCTTTCAATTTTTATAATTTCTATTCCACCATCAAAATAAAGTGAAAACTTTTTTGAGGAAGCCCGAAATCTTGGATTTTTAAGCATTCTAAGGTCCCATGAAAGTGATATTATAACACCAAATATACCATTTGAAAAACCTCATTTGAAAAATTATCTCCATGTTATGTAATATATTTTGTTACCGAGATTGTTCTAGTTTGGAGTTTTAGTAATATTTTAAAAATAAGTACACTTTCAGCTGATCAGCTGATCGATCATTCACATTAACTATCCCAGGTTCATGGTTCAATTAGTCTAGACGTAACGTAAAGTAACGTGACGGCCACTTCAACCTACCTTAGCGCGATCAATACAAACGATTAGCCAGACGTTGACGGACGTACGAACCTATTGAAATTTGGTTTCTCTACGTCAAGTTACGTCCGTATTTCAGAAAGCTATTTCTGCTCTTTATGCTTCCTATATAAAACATGGAATAGAGAGAGATAGTAAAATGATTTCTCTACCATGTATTACAACAAATATATTCACAACACTCTGTTACTTTGTTCTCAATAAAAGTTTTGTTGTCAAGCTGTGACAGCTTCACTAATCGTCACTCCGGCCCGTCAACGTACCTACGTTATGTTACTTTACGTTACGTCTAGACTAATTAAACGTCATTCCGTCAAAACGCACAATTTTAAAACAATTAATATATATTATATTGATTTGTAAACAAAAGGAATGGAATGGTTTAAAATTATAGTGATATGCGTGAAAATATACCTTTCTATATTCACTGACCTTATCTGAAGATTCAAATTTTATTATTTTTTGAAGATATTTCTGAAAAGTACTTCATTTTGTTCCCTCATTCCGTTGACAAAAATTTTTTTCTTTGTATTTTCAAGTTAATTTTTTTGACATAATTTTGCAATATTTATCTCCTTCTACAGCTGCTTCTAAAATTCACAACAATTTCAATGGAATAAAACTCGGCTTATGTTGGGTTTCGCTCTAAATCCAAAACCTAAGTAAATCCGTTTATTGTGAACGCGCTATAAGATAAAAAGCAGAAAAAAAGCTTATTCTTCTACCTTCAATTCAATTCTCTATGAGTTTTACTATGTACTTCATTGTTATTATGAAAATTGAATTAATGAAATATATAAAATATCTAATAAACTTCATTAAAACTACTTTAATTTTTGCGAGAATTTTACTTATTGATCGTTATGGTCCTTGCCGATGCCGAAAGCTACCATAAATACATTTTATACATACAGGGTTATATTTGTGACTTCGTTTTACGATTTGAGGGTTGTGACCTTTGCCGCGGCCGAAGGCCGCCACACACAAATACTTTTTACGTAAACGAAATTATATTTACGAGGGTATTCTACAAGTTAAGGGTTGTGGTCAGTGCCGCGACCGGGGGCCGCCATGGATCAATGCTTATCAACGTAAACGAAATTATATTTACGAGAGTATTCTACGAGCATAGCTTTCATAATAGCGAAGATGTATATAATAAAACTCACAGAAAAGCTGGTCTTATCATTTAATATGATAAAATTACATAAACTCAAATAATAAGTATAACATGTTATACATTGTTTTGAAGGTAGAACTGAAAAAAGAGGGAAAGTGTTCTTATTTTTACAAATATTATTATAGCTCCTAAACTATTAAAATCTCGACAACAAAGTAGCTTACATAACATGTAAATAATAAAATCATATTTGAAATGGCATACTTGGTGGTTTGATCTGACGTTTGGTTTTGTTTTTGCCTGTTTCCCTTTTATTAAAAAACAAGCCTTTTTTAAGAAATATGCACAATTTTTAGTATTATTTTGCCTTTTTAATGTTCTCCAATTTAAAATGTGTTATTAACCTACATAATTATATTAGTATTAAGAAAGGATATTTCCTTAGTTTTCTGCACGTTATTTTGTTCATCAAAATCGACGTAGAAATCCTAACAAGGAGTTAAAATTCAAAATTATTTTTATATTATACTATTAAATTTATCACGCCCACATTTTGCAAAATTACTTTGTATTCATGGTCAGTTCCAGGATAAAATTTTTTCTTCAAATATTCTACAAACGTTGAAACTGAGCTTCGTATGTGCATACATTCATATAAGCTATAAAAAGTAGGTGTGGTTCTCAACCGATTTCACCACAATAACGGAATATTTTGGGCACAGTTTCATAATAATATTTCTTCCTTCTCTCGTAATCGTGATGTCAACGGACAGACAGACAGGCAGACGGACGAACGGGACGATATCGATTCAGGAGATTGTTCTGAGTCAGAACATTTCCATTCCAGCTCTCAATTCGTATCTCGCTATTGAAGTGGACACATCGTGAGATTACAAAGCTAAGTACATTATGTTAAGTGGTGTAAAGTAGAAAGTGCTGCATTTGAAACAAAAGTGACAAATAAAGTCATACTGAAAACAACAACAGATTTAATTATTTTATTGAATTATTCACAATCCAATGATAGAACCTGAAATATTGGAATTGAACAAGGAACAAGGAATTTTGTAATAATATCTCCTTAGCTTTCTGCACGTAATTTTTTATGAAAATTGATCGTTGAATTTAAGAGAAAATTGCTTTTCCATTTAAGAAATTGCGGTGATACCCTCCTATTTTGAAATTTAATACCCCCCGATTTTATTCATTTTCAAAATCGGTATTTATGCAATCATGGTTGCGTTCGAACGCCCGTTCTTCTCCTTGATATAAGGTTTGTGGAGATTTTGCGTGGTTATTTACAGTTATTTTCATTACCAGAGATAAAGAGATAGTACAGTCATTGCTGTAAATAAGAAATTCGTTATGATGGCCATTCTTTATAGTCTGCTAAAATCACAGATACGATGTGTGAGAACTCGTCCAATATTGTTCTTGTATGCTGCGCGTTTACCGATGAGTATAATGTCATATTTGTTATCGAGCGAGTTATGGTTGTAACTTTAGAACTCCGGAAATTAAACTCCTAGTCAAAATATTTCGAACTTTTTTTATTGAATGTTGTACCATCAATCACCTAATTTTTATTTTGGCAGTTCTTTTATAGTTCCTACGAACTGCGTCTTACAAATATATTTTACTGATAAATGCTTATCAACTGCGTTTGAACTCCCAAGTATTCTTAGGGTTAAATACATTTTATTACTATATGCAGCTTGGTAGCGTTGGGTCTATTACAACAACAAAGAATACAATATGCAGCTTGGTAGCGTTGATGCTATTATAACTCCTCCCCTCTTGAAATGAAGCGAAGGCCTCAAAGGTTTAAGAATGCTGTGGATGTAGCTCTATCGCTTGGCTGGTGAAGAATGTTGAATCCAGTTGGGGTACTGCGGTGTGATCCATTCTATTGTTGTGTTAGCGTGAAGTGATGGATAACTTTTAATAAATAACTTTTCGTCAATTTTAGTATAGTTATTATTGTTGATGGAATTTGGAAATTAAGATTTGGAAGTTGACGGACCGTAGAATGCTTCTTCAACGATTTTGGGATATGTGTCGTCAAAATATTGAATATTTTTAGAGTTATATACGAAATGGAATTTAATCTTCAACGATTAAACCTCATTTCATCTAAATACTAAACAAATCGCGAAAAATTCTCTTTTTTTGTTTTATGTATATTTTGTGATGAGTTGTATTGTTTTCTAAAGTTTTCTAATATAAGCAATATGGTGTACGTTTGTAATGTTGTAAAGAAATAAAAAATTATTCTTAATATTTTTTCTTACGTTTGAGTTAAGACTTGTGCAACTTTTGACCGTCAGCAGTTATGACAGTAATTTTATGGTTCGTTTTAATTCTATGTTTTGTAAATCTAGGATTTGTTTTATTTTTCGAAAAATACTTTCATTGGATATATATTCCTCTGGGTTTTCTTTATTATTATTAATTTTACTGATACGTTCTTTGTGATCTCTAATTTATTTTTAATTGTGTAAAAAAACTGGATTGAAATGGATTTAATTTTATTAAATATTCATGTTCATCATTATAACTAATATTTTTGTTGAAATTATAAGTTCTTCCATAAAATAGTTCTAATGGGGTTAATTTAGTTGCGGTGTGTATCAAATTGTTATACATTATAATTGCCTCTGAAAGTACGTCATTATGATCTAAATTTAAATTATTTTCCTATTCATACGTAAATTTCTGTAAGGGCTGATTGTAAATGTTCTACAGAAGAGTTGCTTGAAGATTGTTGGAAAGTTTTGATGTGGAGTTCAATTTTATATTGTTTAGAAAAATCCTTAAAAATGTTTAAAAATAAAAGTATTTCAAAGCTTTTAAAACTGAAATGCTATTACGGAAGGAAAGTGGGTACACTGATGCAAATTTAGGTAATTTGTCTATAATAGTAAGATTATAATTGCTATTGATTGCATATAAGTCAATGTAGAGAATATCTAGTGGTTTTTTAGGTGTTTCGGGTAATTCGAATTTTGGTTTTGGGCGGTTCCTGTCATATTTTAATGTCTGGTAAGTGTTGCAGTTATTAATTGATTGTGTTGTTTTATTTTTCATGAACGGAAAATAGTAGTCGCGTTTTAAATGTGAAAGGGTTTCTTGTATTCCTCTATGATTATTTGATACGTGGTATTCATTTATTATTGCGTCTTGTAGGTCAGACTCTCTAACTACTGTTACATCTGATCTGATACGTCGAATAATGCGGAATGGTTTTTTAATCTGAAAAGGTTTTCTAGTAAGTAGACTGAACAAGTTTGAATGTATCGTCATCGGTTAGTACTGCTGAACGTTTTTTTGTTGAAAAAAGGTTTTGAATATTTCTGTTATTGAGTCTTCTGTGAATTTTTGTCTTCTTATAGTTCTCCGTTATTTATTCTTAAAACGTGTTTCTAAAGTCATTGAAGATCCTTTTTCCGTTTTCTGTAATAAAATTTGTATATTGAATTCATTTAATGGCCTCTCCGAAAACGGTATTCCTTCTGAAAGGTCTTCTTTTGCGGAATGAATTGTAGTTGCGGCAGTGCTTTTATTTAGTTAATTTCATATGATTTGTCTTTTTGTCTTTTTCTGCTGGTATTGTTGTGTGTTTATATTCTGCTCAAAGCGTCAGCGTTAGTATGTAGTTTGCCTTTCTTATATACTATTTCCTAATCATATTCTTCTATTTTTCATCTCTATCTGACAAGCTTTGAATTTGGTTCCTTAAGATTCATAATCCAAGTTAATGGTTTATGGTCTGTTACAATTCTAAACTTATGTCCGAAGAGATATGGCCAAGAGTTCCTTCTCAATAGTAAAATTATTGATTTTTGTATCCGTGAGGGTTCCACTTGCGAAGCATATTGGCTTGTCGTTTCCTATAGTCCCTTGACAAAGTACAGCGCCTATTGAGGTTAAATGGCTTAGAAGAGTCTGGATATTGAAGAAGAGGATCGTTTGTCAGAATACTTTTACAGTTTTCGAACTCCTGTACATATCCGGCGTTAATATCTATGGATCGTCCCTTTTTTAACATTCTGTCATTGGTTCAACCAGTTTTGCAAAATCTTTAATAAATGTTCGGTAGTCACCTAATAGTCCTAGAAATGATTTTACTTCTTTTTGTGGTTTTGGTATTGGATAGTTCTTTATTACGGAAATTTGTTAAGGATTGGGTTTAATTCCATTTGTGGATACTATGTGTCTTAGAAATGCACATTCTTTGTGTAAAAATTGAGATTTATCTAACTGTACTTTAATATTGGATTCTCTTAATTTATTATAAATACTTTTTTTATATTCTCGACATTTTCTTGTAGAGAAGCTGAAAACATTATAATGTCGTCTAAATATACTAAGCGTATATTTCCTATTAAGTCCCTCAATACATTATCCATGACTTTCTGGAACGTAGACGGTGCACTTTTTAGACCGAATGGCATTCTTAGATATTCATAATGACCGCCTCCTACGCAAAATGCCGTTTTTTCTATATCTCTAGGATCCATTTCAATCCGGTGGAAAACTGGTGTCTTAATTTTAGCTTTTGTATTTCCGGGAATGATGTATTTCCCTGTACTCAAGTTTGGCTTAAATTTAAGAGGAATTATCGTATTTTCTGTTATGAATGTTTTATTTTCTAAATCAACCTTGGCTTAGAGTTGTGTTAGCATATCCAATCCAAACAGTCCGTCAAAATAATTGTGGAATTTGAATACAAGGAATTCGAACGTTCCATGATATTGCAATTCACGAAATGCAGGAATTGTCGTATTCTTATTTAATTGGTGTTTGTTTAACATAGTTAATATTAGAACAGATTTACATGTTCGTATATAAACAGGGTTAATGTGTTCTGGGTTAATAAACGATAGTGATTCTCCCTTGTCGTGAATTTAATGTAAAGTAAAATCGTGTTCATTGATATCTATGTACCCGGTGGCTTTCTCGAGGCGTCTAACTGAAAATTTGTCGAGGCTTTTATTTCGTTGTAATTATGGTTATTGTTAGTATTGGTACATTGCAGACATCTAGTGTACAAGTCATTAAAGTTTTGTTGGAAATGAGAACATTGTTGCGGATATTTATAGTGACTTTCATAAGCATTTTTAGAGTCAGTGTTATGTAATTCATTATTATAAAACTGTCTGTCATTATTACGAAATCCTGTGCTTCTACGGGATTGAGCACTCTGTCTAAGGTGAGTATAACCTGAGCTCGTGTCCATTGGTTCGGGTAAAGACTGGGGATTGTTTTGTGGAATGGAAGTGTTTGAGTTGTTTTTTCTGTTCAAGGACATATTCGGTGGATCATATTTATGACTGGAGAAATTTGTATAAGGCGGGTTATATGTATTATTCTTGAATATAAAAGGCTGATTTTGCTTATTAGCGTTTAAACTACTTTGTTGTCCAAATTGTAGATTACTAAATTTAGTAAAATTAAATTGCATATTATTACTAGTGTTAAAATAGCTTCGATTTTTAAATGGAATATACGTATTTTTCTGGTATTGCGATTTACTTACGAATGTCTTATTATCCTCATATTTTACATAGAACATATTTTGTTCTTTTAAACAAAATTTTAATGCTTCGGCTAATGAACTTGACTTCATTGCACGGATATTTGATCCTAAGCGTTCTCTAAGCCCAGATAAAAATATATTAATACTAATTTTTCCGAAACGATCTTTTTTTGCCTTTTATCTTTTCCATGAATTAACAAATTGTTATTCATTGGAGCTTGAATCTGTATTATTGTCCCTTAATATTCTTAGACAGTTTTGTTTCCTTGCTTCAAAGAGTGTAAACCACGAATAAGTGAGGTTTCATTTCTCTTATCTTAGTAATTTAATATTAAATTATTTTTTGTATCTTGCCAACACAAACTAGTACCATATACATTCAGTACTTTATTGACAGAACCAATTAGTTTATTTCTAATTGCTCTAAGTTTAATTTTAGAGTAAGCAGATCCACCAATATCAACAAGATAGCTCAAAATTTCTTCAACGTTATTGATAAATTCGAAAATCAAATTGTGGCAAATCTTTGATCACGTCTGGGATTCTAAGAGAATCGAAATCTTGTCTAGCTTGAGATTCATTACTTTGATTCATGTTAGATCAAATTCTAAATTTTAATTTATTATTTATTGCCTGAAAATTTAATATTGCCTGTTTCTAAATGTTCGGAAATAGACGTAAGGGTTTTTATATTATGATATGATTGAATTCTAAAATGTGAAAATTTCTACATTTCTTCATTCTTCACTTATTGAGTATTTAATAAATTTTATATTAATAATTTAATAATATTCTAATTTAATATTTATTGTATGATAAAGATCGTGTTATATTCTGGAGGGTCTAGAGTTTAGAATCGCAGAATATGTTATTGTTTTTATATTATTAACCATATTAGATTATTTTATTTTTATTTCAATATTTGTCCATTATAGTAGATAGATAGATGTAGTTGCACATGAGAGACGTTTTGAGTTATTCTTACTCTGCTGTTATCATCGATGCTGTGTTTTTTGTTGTTTTTTTCGATATTGCTTCGATGATTGACTCTCTTGATGTTCCTTCAGTGAATAACATTTTTTACTCTTTGTCCATGCCCCTTCGACGATGTTGATCTGCAGACCTGTTGATGATCGCTCAGTAAAAGCAAAATTTTTCTTTGTCATATACCTTCGATGATTTTAATTTTTCTTAGGCTGACGTTTACTCAACATTTAACACTAGAAAGACCATTGCCGTCATTTTGACGGTTTTCAGATTTCAAGTCGTTATATCTTTTGTTAGGATATTGCGATTATCTTTTCCTTTCGTGACTTTTATTAAAATCTTATTGTAAACAAAATAAATTACAAAGGGTGTATTTATAATTTTTTTTTGTAAGACTGAGAACTCGATATACCTAGAAAGACCATAAGCCGTCATTTTGACGGCAAGTGTTATTATTGTAATGAAAATTCGAAATGTGTACCATCAACATCATCCCAAAGTCGGATCTCAACTTTTGGTCCAAAGAGGGGACGCCTTGTTCATCGAGGAAGACATAATCAAAGAGAAGTACGTTTAGCTACTTCAATCGAAGTCGGAGATGCTCTAATTGGAAATGATGGTACAAAGTGGACGTGCATTAAAAATTCTCGAAGTTCTTTGGTGCCTCAAAGTGGTCGAAAGAAACGTTTTGAAAGAAGCAGCGGGGCCAAATACATATGCTAAGAGGAATATTGAAAATGAAAAGGATCTATCTGCCTGGCGGTTATTTATAAATTAAAAAATTTTCCGTCACATAAAGCTTTGTACGGAAACAGAGGCTAGGTTACAAACAAATGATAACAACTGGTCTATTTTGCTGGATGAACCGGATACTTTCATTGCTCTGCTATATGCTCGGGGAGCTTATAATTTAAGTCAATTGGTTAACAGAATATGTCTAAAGTGCTTAAATAATAATTAAAAAATTTAAACTGTTAAATGTTATCTAAAAATCTTTCATTTAAGTGGAATTTTTTTCTGCTTTGTTCAATAAAAGGAGTTGCCGTCAAAATGACGGCAAATGGTCTTTATAGGTATTGCAAAAACTCGGTCTTTCTAGTGTTAATACTTAATTGACCGCCTTGCTGACTGCGCCAGTTACGGTTGTAACTTTAAAGCTTCGGAAATAAAACTCTCAGTTAAAATATTCTGAACTTTTTTTATTGAATGTTGTACCATCAATCCCCTAATTTTTATTTTGGCAGTTCTTTTATAGTTCCTACGAACTGCGTCTTACAAATATATTTTACAGATAAATGCTTATCAACTGCGTTTGGAGTCCTAAATAAACATTTATAATATGATACCTATACATGAATATACTTAGGGTTAAATACATTTTATTACTATATGCAGCTTGGTAACGTTGGGTCTATTACAACTTGCGTCTTACAAATATATTTTAGAGATAAAAGCTTATCAACTGCGTTTGAACTCCCAAATATTTGGAATTCTTATGATAAGAATACAATATGCACCTTGGTAACGTCGGTGCTATTATAACATTTTGTCCAGCTTCCATTTCTATATAATTTTCATCAAACGTGTAGAATAGTGGTGCCATTTGTTTTAAGACTATTAGTGGAGAAGTACGAAGATGGATCCACCAAATCAATGAAATATATAGTACTTAAAATTTTAAAGAAAATTATAGATGTTTGTAGTTGATTTTTAATATCAAGGTACCACCAATTTTATTACAGTGAAATACAATTGCCCAAGCATGGTTTTATACCGGAGAAGTAATTTGTAATCTGGTTTCTCGTTTATTATAATGAAATAAATGCGAACTATATTAATTTTGCGTTTTTGTTTACTGAATCATAATATTTTATATATCAAATTATTAAAAAATGAGAAATGCAGTTTATTAGGTTCAATGAATTCAAACAAATTTTTAATCCTTTTTCACTTAAAACCCCCTTAGAATCGATACCAGTGCAAAAACGCACATGCGGGTGCCGCAGGCGTGGCTACAAATTTTCAGTGAAACCTAACAATTTCCTAAGAAAATTGTATCTTTTTGTGAATATATGAAAAGAATTCGAATGTATTAGTGCGAGTGTCCTGGCTGTTTTTCTCTGATCATTACAGTCTAAGGCCGCACTCACACAGGGGACATTTGTCGCGAGACATGGAACTATCCATTTATTTTGCCCCGACACCGCTTACACAAAGGACAAATTGGAATGTAGGTTGCATCCCCACGTACGATGTCTCAATAAGACTTATTACTACATTTCGGTACCTTAAAATACTTTTTTGCTAAATGCTACCGTTTTCAATACTTGCGAATATTATTTGATTACTTTTCAATTTGTGGTGCCCGTTATGTTCATTATGGAAAATATTGAAGAAATTAAAATTGCGTTAATCTCTATGGCGACCGATTTTATGGATGTCTTATTCATTATTCGGTATGAAGATGCAGACATACTAAAATCGACATAAAATACTGTGGAACGATTGGAAGTTGGCGAAGCTCGTCGGAAAAGCGGCTGATTTAAAAATTGTCACAGAAGTTTGCTAAATTTCTAAATTTGGTGCAAATCTACTTGCAGAAAATTTGCACCACCGGATGAGCAGCTGTCCGTAACCTTGTGATATTTATCCACAGGAAGATCCTACGAAAGCTTGGAATACCAAAACAAAATATGGACAGCATTTTTAGTCATTTTTTAATTTTTATTATTTTTAGTTATTAGTTACTTAGTTATTTTTAATTATCTATTTTTTAATTTTTATTTTTATATTGTTTAATGTTAGGCTTGCCTTAGAATTTGATGCACTGCTCGATTCCTTTCTTCAAAAATGCACTGAAAGTGTAAATATTTGTAAACAGTATTTTAATGTACAAGGCATCGAAAATAGTAAAATAATATGAAAGAATGAGTGACTCTAATACACAATATAATACACAATAAAATAGGATTTTTTAAAATATTCTAGCAAAAATAATATAGCTATATTATGCACTCCTAGTAACAACCTTGATCGAGCAATCCATCCTCAAAATTCATAATGCTCGTTTGTAAATACAATACAAATGTTTTCTGTTTTGTCAACATTCTGCTTTGTCAACAACCCGACAACCGATACGACAACCCGTTTTTTGGTGTCCCCGGTAAATATCAAGGGACAAAAGTGTCGCACAAGGGACAAATTCATTCATTCAGTCTACAGTTTTAGTCTACAAATTTGACGTGTCCCGAGACAAATGTCCCCTGTGTGAGTGCGGCATAACTGTGAAACCACAACATGCAGCGGAAGCGGCAGTAACGCTCTCTCACAAGCTGCCGGGATTATATGTGGCAGTGGAATCGACAGCGGCATCTGTCATTTGTTTGTTTACATTTTCTTCATTTAGTTGTGAATTCTGTTCGGGTTTTGTTTACATTCTATTATAATTCTATCACAATTTTAGAAATTGTCTAGGATTTTCGTCAAAAATTGGCAACTCTTCTTGACAGAAAAAGAGAAAATGCTTTGCTGACGAAATAGATTTTAATTTTGCTGACGATGTCCGGCAGCTAGCTGTTCCCATAAGCTCCTGTGTAAATTTCACGTAGCTGCCGCTGCCGCTGCCAAGTTGTGGTTTCACAGTGATGCTATAACGATTTGTGATCTTTTCGCGTAGGTACATCACTTCAAGGCGAAGTACATCATTTTGCATTTTTAAAATTTTTGCAGTTAAGGAATCTGTCTGAATGAAGTAATAAAGCATAACTTTCGTTTTTGTAGGATAAGAAAAGCTTCACATCATCTTCTTGATTTTGACACTTGTCTGCAAATCTCCTACAACTGTGTTTTCAACTGTTCTTACTGCATTTGGATTTTTCTACTACTACTAAAAATTTGTTTGCTATGATTACAATTATGGCATTAATTTGTAATTTCAAAAGGTGCAAACATAACTGTGATATCGAGCCTGTACTTTGCTGTTGGTTATTCGATCTACCATTCCATGTAAAATGTGTTGGTCTAGGTATGCGTACTGCGAGAATTATGAAATCGTTGATTCAGTGCGACAGATTTATTGCTCTGGGTGATTTCAATTTGCCATATATAAACTGGGTTACTTGTGCTGATGATGCGACGTGTTTGTTACCGTCGTCCGAATGTGATTTTAACCTTAGTTTCCTGGATGTTTTCGAGAAGCCTCTTTCAAATTAATTATATACGTAATCAAAATAGTCGCCTGTTGGATCTAATTCTTATTGATGATAAGGATATTTCTGAATTATCTCGCTGTGCGCCTTTTGTGCTACCTGATGATAAGCACCACCCAACATTGAAAATTGATTTAACGAGGCCTTGACAAACACCTCTGTTCCTGAAATCTAAAATGAGATTGACAAAAAAGTTTTGCTTTAAATTTGCGGAGTATTGAAGATTAAAGAATGAGCTATGTTTAATTGATTGGTGCGCTCTTCTGGGTATGGATA
The DNA here is from genome assembly GCA_963966595.1 of Physocephala rufipes. Taxonomy (NCBI): domain Eukaryota; kingdom Metazoa; phylum Arthropoda; class Insecta; order Diptera; family Conopidae; genus Physocephala; species Physocephala rufipes. The sequence goes on from OZ016503.1 coordinate 19,598,312, forward strand.
CTCTCTCATCTCTCTCATCATGAAAACTAAGTGCTATAAATTGTTTTGCAGATTACGCTCGACTTTAAGTCTATTATGTTATTCTTCGGCAAGAAATAGATATCATCGTTTATGTAAACATGAATGCCAACGCTTTATTTTAGGAAATATAATTTATAATTTACGGCGTGATACTAAATTCTTTTGGAACTTTATTAATATCAAAATAAAGAGCGATGTTTTTCAAATTTTATGAAGTTTCAATTGTGTGTGTTTCAATTGTCAGCCAATTGTGGATGAGTCTGTTATTCCTAACGGATTATACTTATTATCCTGGCCAAGATACTATTCCATCTTGTATTCTTAAATGAGTTAGTGCGCTGATGAGTTAGTGGCACCTGTTGCTAGGTTATTTGGATATTCACTACGTTTCGGATATTTTCAGCGCTGCTGGAAATCATCTTTTATTATTCCTCTGCAAAAGTCCGGAAAAAGGAAACTTACAAATAACTATCGTAGCATTGCTAACCTCAGTGCACTTCCAAAACTTTTCGAAAAGATAATTATGGATAAAATAACATATTCAACGTGTTATTCACCCTTTCAGCATGGTTTTCGTCTAGAGAAATCTACTACAACAAAGCTATTGGAATTTATGTCTCATGCGATAAACAATTTTAAATATTCTATGGGGACGGACGTTATTTATATGGACTTCAGCAAAGCATTTGATGTAGTTAATCACAAACTCCTTATTTTAAAAGTAAAGCTATTTGTAATTCCCGAATCTTTGCTACATTGGATCCTGGTCTATCGTGCCCAGGTCTATAATAGCAGACGTATTGATGGAATTCCACAACGGACCATGTGGTGGGCATCTCGTTGATACAAAGACATTAGAAAAGATCAAACAGTGGTTCTATTGGGCACATTGCAAGGGATCAGTCGCAGAATGGATCAAAAACTGTATCCAATGTATGAAAACTAGAGGCGGAAGTCTACAAGTAAAAACAAATTGAAGAAGTACAATGCAGGAGTACCATTCGAATGCATCGCAATTGATGTAGGAGGACAATTTATAACTAGTGACTCCGGGAATAAATATGTGTTAGTGATAGTAGATTACTTCAGTAAGTGGCCTGAAGTGGACCCCCTACCAAGAGGGAGATACTGTGGCGAAGCCTTTGTCCAGAATTGGATTACAAGATTTTTGTACCAATTGAGTTACACTCCGATGAGGGAAAAAAGTTTGAGTCTGTCATATATCAGGAAATGTGCTCATTGTGGGGAATCGAGAAAACTCGAACGACTGCCTTACATACACAATCAGACGAAATGGTAGAAGGGTTCAATCGTACCCTAGAAAGATATTTACGCAAGGTAGTGAACAAATGTCAACGTAATTATGATTAGCATATTCAAGTGTTTTTAATGGCTTATCGATCAGCAGGTGCAGTAAACAAATATCTCAAATTTTCAGATGCAGTAAACTTAGTGATAAGGAAGGCTACTGTTGGGAAATGCTTCAGTCGGATATGAACGAAATACATGAATAAGTAAGGGATGTTCAACTCATGAGCACTAAAATGAAGGAACGTTATGACCGTGCGATGAACACGGAAGAATTCCATGAAGGCTATTTGGTACTGCTCTACGACCCGCAACGGAAAAAGGGTATGTCTCCAAAACTGAAAACATCATGGGAAGGACCTTATAAAGTTATTAATCGCCTGCAATCCAAACTGCGCGCAAGGGATTGGTGGCCAAGGGTTCGAAAACGAGGAGTAGGTGGAGACCGGAACAGTACAATTCGGGATCTCGATTTAAACACATTTCCATGGATGTAGCCGGCCCGTTTCCTACCAATGATACTGGAAACAAATATGTGCTGGTGGTAATGGACTACTTCTGCAAGTGACCAGAAGTATACGTGATAACAAAGCATGTGGTTGTGGTGGGGTCTTTCGCGCAAAAATGAGTCAGGCAGTTTATAATACTAAGGGATCTGCATTCAGATCGAGAAAGAAACTTTGAATCTCCTATATTCCAAAAGATGTGCTCACTGTTAGGAATTAAGGAGACTCGAACAACAGCCCTATACCCACGATTGGTGGAAAGATCTAACCGCATACTGGAGGAAACTGGTGGGGAAATATCAGCGGAACTGGGACAAGCACATCCAAATATTTTTACTGCCTTACCCATCAGCGCACTACGACACTACCAGCCACCCACCAGCAAATATTATTTTTGGAACAGATTTGTAACTTCCGTCAGATTTGAAATTTGAAAGCAGAAGTGAAAATACTGAAGCTGGAAGCAACTACTGGAAAATGCTTATGTCCGAAATGAATGAAATTCACCAAATCGTAATTGAGTAAATCAGTTGATGAACAACAGGATGAAGGATCGATATGATCGAGCAATGAACTCTAAATGTTTTAAAGGCGAATTGGTGTTGCTGTACAATCCGCAACAAAAAAAAATAATTTGTCCGCATATAACGCATGTAAGACGAAGCTAAAGAAAATGAAAGTCGTCCATGTAGAGAGATTAGCCCCGTACGGATCTGAAAGTCTGGTATCTGATTGGCACGATCAGGTGTTAGTAGATGGCAGTGCGACGAAATTAAGCTGACGACATCGCATACTTAAGCATGCTAGAATTCCTACAGCGTATAATTATACGGAGGCGCCGGGATTTTCAATTGCGACAATTGCGAAACCAGAGATAAAGGGATAGGACAATCGCACTATTACATGTGCATTTTTGGCATACATTCACGAAAAGGTAAAATTTTCTTAGTAAATTGATATTAACCCCCTTATTCTGGTTGAGTGACAAAACTGAACTCAATGACACATGTCATTCCAATGACTTATGTCACAAATAGCTATTCGGGTTAAAATTTAAAAGCTCTCCGGATGACATTTGCCATTTTTATTGCTATGACCTCAAAAGTAGATAACAAGAATATAATCAAGTTTTGAGAACCAAAAAAAGCACTTGCGATGATAGAAATTCAGTGAAATAGTATTTGTATTTATTATTCTAACATTTTCTGTATTAATTTTGAATTATATTGCATTCAAAGGTTAGCCAATCCGACCAATACAATAAAGCAATTCATACATAAGAGATGTTTATTTCAAAAGCCTGTTAATCTTTTTTACATGTCAAAATTAATAGAAAATATTCTTATTCAATGTTCGAATCATACTTCCTCGTCTAACTTTTCCTGTTGCTTTTCAACTTTTAAATACTACAATGAGTGATATCTTCCCAAGCATAACTATGCGAAATAGTTGAGAAGCAGCCGGAAAAGCAAATGAGACAGAACGAATCGAATCTTGAATAATTGCTATCAACGGTGAATATAAAGAGCTTTCGTGCTGTCACCGCTTAACCAGAATACCGATCTCAAATTTGAATGACAAAAATTATAACAAATTTGTTATAAATAACTTGTGTCATTGCTGGCCAGAATAGGGGGTAAATTTAAAAGTTAGTAAAATGAAGTTTCACGAGAAATTTGTAGCCATGTGAACGACACTAGCACGTGGGTTTTTATTTGACATCGATTCTAAGGGTGATATAGGTGGAAAACTAGAAAATTCGTTTGAATTCATAGAACATAATAATTGTTAATTCCTTATTTTTAATAATTTCATAAATAAAATACTATTATACATTCAACAAAACCGAAAATTAATATAGTTAGAGGTTATTTCATTATAATAAACGAAAAACCAAAGTACAAATTGCTTCTCTGATAAAAAACGATGCTCAGAGTTGTATTTTTCTGTAATAAATTTGGTGGTGCTTTGGTGTTAAAAATTAATTATCTAACACCATATAGATTCAATTATACATATATTTAAGACATTAAGAATTATATATTTCACATTGATTTTCTTAAAATAAAGCCTACCACTATTGTTTACGTTTGGTGAAAATTATGTAGAAATAGAAGCTTGGCAAACTGTTTTCAAAATACTCGATGACAAATATGGTGTTATACTCGTTAGCACAATAAACAAGAACAACATTGGACTAGTTCTCACACGTTGCGTCCGTGAATTAAACAGACTATAAACAGTGGTCATTATAACGAATTTATAATTTGTAGGAACCAGTAACCTATCTCTTTACCTCTGGCGAAACTCTACAACAGAATGCTTCAATTTTTTTTCTTTAATTCACCATCTTTGTCTATACCTCGAATTATCGATGGAAACCTTCTCGGGAAGCATCTGCTTCGTACACGATTGTAATTTTGTTAATCCGCCTCCACTCTAAGCGCACTTTCGGGCTCACTTTTTGGAACTTTGCGGGGATTTGATTTGAGGGCACTGCACTTCTGTCCAGAGCATGGGTACCATGGGCACATCATTTGGTGATCCAATCTCACTTGAAATAGCGATGGCTATTAATAATTCCTTTTCAGCAGTAGTCAAATAAGGACTGGAGTTCATATGAATAGAACTAGAGTCAATTTGAATAATTGCTAACATAATTGTTTACGTATTATCAGGAAATGTCTTTCATGACATTACTATCGTGAACTACGCATACATATGCAAAAGCCCTGTACAGGAGTCTCGGTCGTGAAAAATTTTATCGTTGATTAACCACAATTTTCTGTATAAAAAGCTTCCTATCTCATTATCGCTGCCATTAGTCATGACAATTAGTTTGCCACTACTTGTCTTGTAATATTTCAACGTATTTTTAAGGTTGGTCTTGTGGTCCCTCTTTGTACCACGTGTTCTGTAAATTCTGACACAAATTAAAAAAATTATGTATTTATATTTTAATCGAAAGCTTTATTTTTTAATACATTTTTTCATTTATTACATAACTATGTTATCACTTACGACAAATTTAATGTAAATGAATATTTTGGTCAAAGATTATGCATACATCGCGAGATGTTTAAATCATCCAGAGTATCTACTTCTAAGGAATCTTTGGATCTTACTTCAACTACGGCACACCTGAAATAATTTTATTGCTAAAAAATTTATAAAAACCAAAAATTTGATATAATATTTTATATACGGTAATTCGCTACAATTTTTCTGAAAGTAAAAATTCCCGCGTTGACACAGTATTTTATGCAAGCAGCAAGCAAATCCTGCTTGCTGACAGGTAATGGAATGAAAATTTCTAATTTTGCTGCCGGCTGTACTCTTATTTTGTTTTTTTATTTTGTTTTTGTTTTTGCTTCTTATTTGAACTGTATGAACGAAACATTCTTACACAAACTTCTTGTTCACATTTTGCAAAGCATTTTGACATTTGCTACCTGCTGCCTGATAAATTTGTGTGAAAGCAGCATTCCTATGTGTTCAAGCTATTGATCTTAAGCACGTTTTTCGACGAAAAAGCTTACACCTCGGCAAAAAATCCCTGAAGATCATGCGCCATATGTACATAGAATCGAAAGGCTATCTTGAAAAAGCGTCAATAGCTAATATATGAAATTAAAAATTTTAATAATTTATGATAATTTTATGGAATTTATTTTAATGCGTGTATTTGTATACAACGCATATACGAATTCCTGAACACACTATTCTTTATGCAGTATTGCACTTATTTATAAGACGTAAAAAACAGCAATATTTCATAACAATACTGTGAGTAAGAGAAGACAGCAATATTGTAAGTCTCATGCTGTGTCTGTGAGCCAAAGTATCAAATATAATAGGCGTCAAACCTCTTCTTGAAGCGACGAATTGAGAGTCCTATTTCTTGGTCTCTGATCCGTATGACCCTGTCAGTTAATCTGATGCATGTCTTAAAAACAATGCGTTAACCACTTTATTTAGCTAATCGGATAGAACAATTTGAAGAAGACTATTTTGTCTCCGGAGACAAAGTTGTCTTGTTGTTTCGCTAATAAAATGTATGAACAAGCGAATGAATTCGTCTCATGATTCATTTTTTTTCACTGGGAGACAAAGTGACAGCAGTGTATGAAATGAAATTAAAGTGTCTCTACATTGTAGTAAAGTATAATCATTTTTTTAACATCTTTAGTACTTTTTACAAAATTGATTTAAATGTTAGTAGTTAAATTGTTTCCGTATCTGCTTTGCTGTGCAGGATTTTTGGTATTTCTAAACAAATAGCGTTAGTAAGCACAAATTATAAAGAGGTTCATTTCTATCCGCGAACTATTATATGATATTTCTATTTGTAGCACAATGGAAAATAAATTAAAATAGTAATTAATTTCAAGATCCATGACTCATTATTGTAAATGGTTTTTCTAGAGACAAAGTAAATTTTCGTTGAAATGTAAGTGTCTCCCGTTATGTCTCTTCAATGTAAATTGGCCCTTATAGTTTTATGAGATATGAAGGTTGCCTACTCTACGTCATTAAATCCGCTACAGAACCATTCCATAATCGCTATGCACTGCCGATTTCACAGTAAAAGTATGTCAAACAACAAAAGCAAATTGAGATATATCATTTTGTTTTCGAAATTCACGACCATTCATTTGAATTGAATGGAAATGGAAAAATAATTAAAACAAACTCCAGTTCAATGATGTCCCCGTTTATGGCCCCTTTCACAAGAACAATTTTACCCGTGGTCGTTGTTTATCACGAAGATAACTCTATGGCTTGCTATTCACAAGCACTACGTCGTGTCTTAGCTAGGACGTCGATGTCTTATACAACGTTTTGAGGTGACTGAAATCTACTCAAAAGGTCGACAGCACACGTCAGTGTTTTTTTAAACGACGTTCAAATCACTTTATAAATTAAAACCGAAACGCGTATATTTTACTATGTAGCGTAACAAAATATCCAACAGAAAAACAGTGATTGTACATTTTGCTAATAAATAAACAACAGAAATATATGATAGAAAACCAAAACAATTACTTTTTTACAATTTGTTATGTTCGTTCTTTATTTTGTATATGTTCGTAAACTTCATCTCGCGAAAAACAATAATTTTTCGTGATTTTAGTGTATGTGGATCACTAAAATAGAATTGCTGCAATAATAGAATTTTTATTTGAGAGCACTGAACATTTCAGTTAATACAAAAACCTTCCATAATCATAGAAAATGAGGTGTCTGTGACGTAGCTTCAAGTCACTTTTGGAAGAAGGGTGCTTGTGAATACATAAGCAGAAGGGTGACTTTTCAGAAACGATGAATACAGCTGACTCGATGTGCTTGTGAAAGTGGGCATTAGATTGCATTCGTTTTTAAATTTTACTTTTATCATCCTTCCTAGGTTTTTTAGACGCAAAACGTTCACATCATTTAAATCAGTTTAAAATTCTTCTACTCAAAAATGCTGTGCTATTACTTGCAGAAGCTTGTGCTTCAGACTATTTTTATACCCTATACTCGAAAGTTCTGGGGTATTGTTTCGAATAACATTTAAAAGTTTTGACAGTTTCACTAACCATCTCTCCGCACCATCAATATACGTCAACTAACTGGACCACGATATTTCAAGCGCGGTATATTTTGTTACATTGGTTTTAAAGATTTCAAATTATACCAGACTGCTCACGGTATAAATATATGTTCTATATATATGTATATATATATATATATATATATATATATATATATATATATATATATATATATATATATATATATATATATATATATATATATATATATATATATATATATATATATATATATATATATATATATATATATATATATATATATATATATATATATATATATATATATATATATATATATATATATATATATATATATATATATATATATATATATATATATATATATATATATATATATATATATATATATATATATATATATATATATATATATATATATATATATATATATATATATATATATATATATATATATATATATATATATATATATATATATATATATATATATATATATATATATATATATATATATATATATATATATATATATATATATATATATATATATATATATATATATATATATATATATATATATATATATATATATATATATATATATATATATATATATATATATATATATATATATATATATATATATATATATATATATATATATATATATATATATATATATATATATATATATATATATATATATATATATATATATATATATATATATATATATATATATATATATATATATATATATATATATATATATATATATATATATATATATATATATATATATATATATATATATATATATATATATATATATATATATATATATATATATATATATATATATATATATATATATATATATATATATATATATATATATATATATATATATATATATATATATATATATATATATATATATATATATATATATATATATATATATATATATATATATATATATATATATATATATATATATATATATATATATATATATATATATATATATATATATATATATATATATATATATATATATATATATATATATATATATATATATATATATATATATATATATATATATATATATATATATATATATATATATATATATATATATATATATATATATATATATATATATATATATATATATATATATATATATATATATATATATATATATATATATATATATATATATATATATATATATATATATATATATATATATATATATATATATATATATATATATATATATATATATATATATATATATATATATATATATATATATATATATATATATATATATATATATATATATATATATATATATATATATATATATATATATATATATATATATATATATATATATATATATATATATATATATATATATATATATATATATATATATATATATATATATATATATATATATATATATATATATATATATATATATATATATATATATATATATATATATATATATATATATATATATATATATATATATATATATATATATATATATATATATATATATATATATATATATATATATATATATATATATATATATATATATATATATATATATATATATATATATATATATATATATATATATATATATATATATATATATATATATATATATATATATATATATATATATATATATATACCAATGTAAGTGCAACAGAATGCTTCTGATACCGTATTAGCCTAAAAAAATTGTGCTGAATAAATTTTTTCTAAACAGCGTAACTTCTTAATTCGTTTAAATGCCATTTTGAAAATGTTTATGAGTATTGGATTAAATTTTGCTTAGCGAATAATCGTCAATATAGGATTTTGTTACTCAATTAGACGTGCGTTATACAATCTAACTCTGTAGCGAGTCTTTTCCGGTAAACCTCGTATATGAAAACGAAATTACGGATATTTTTCAAAGCTTTTACAATTAAACAGAAAATTTTAAAATTAGAAAGTTTTACCTTTCATTTTGGAAATGATTTTCAGCAATCATTTTTCTGGTCGTAAAATAAAACATGCCAGCTTCAACGAGTTCTCCATCCCAGTCCTGCCGCCGTGGACGGTTTCGTGGGTTGAAATTGATGGGCTCAATTTTTTCCTTCACTTTTCTCCATCTTAAATTGTAACTCCTATAAATATAAAAATGGTAAATAATCGTTTCAAGATTCAAAATTCTAGGATGGAATCCGGAATTTCTATTAAATTTTGGAAAAAATTCAAAGAACCCCTTCAAGTTTTTCGATGGCAAGAACTAGACTTTAGGACTTTAGGACTAGACTTTTAAAGTTAGACTTTATGAAATATTGCATTTGCGATGTTTTAATGACTACCTCAACTAACTTATACTAACCACAGTCAAATCTCAGTTCTTCAAAGCATCTTCAGGATGCCAAAATTTCAAAAGCTGTCTGTAAAGGATCCTCTCGAAGTAAATCTTCCATACATACTGTTATGGTACGTCTAAAATTATTAAATTTGTCAAATGCTAAAGCAAATATTAGAACGCTATCAGAGGGCATTGTGATACAATATTTGGATCTCAAGAATTGTCCTCCATTCTTTTATTAAAGAGCTTCCATTTAAGAATCTTAAGGGATGCGACCTCATAGCGGCGGAGATTCAGAATATGTTCTGGATTTTCACCTCTACAGATTCAGCTGAAATCATTGGCGATAATCGCAATTATTATCCTAATGGAAGCCTAATGTCCTTTGAAAGAGTTCATTTATAACACGAGGGAAATAGGCAGTACTCCGATACCTTCTTTACCATTCCACGAATATTAGAGATGAAGATTATAAGGAGACAATTTGTGGTTTCATAATTTAAATAAAGCCTAAATCTTCTGAGCTATGATGACCTCTTACCAGTCATGAAATTCAGAATTAGAAGAAGAATGTACTTTCTTAAAATATTAGATAAGGTTAAGGTAAATTAGTAATCAATTTGGTAAGGGTTAATTTAAATTCGAAATGCGCTGTTAAAAATATATTCATTGTTTAGTTGCGGTAAAGATTCACAGTTGCATATTTGTAAACGTCGACAATGGTCATTAGACATTATAATTACATTATTACTTGTTGTGATCCTTTTGTGGTTTACAAATTATTTTATTACCTTTTGTTATCCTTTTGTTTTCTGGAAACTTTTGTTAGCAAATGAGTCGATTATAATGTGACATACTGTATAATACGTGGTACCTGCTACATATGCCAATTTCAATAACTACTCCTTACTCAGCCCGAGGACTGTGGTAAGGATAGAAGGAACGTTTTCAACTAATGGATTTGTTAACTACAGAATTCCTTATAAAATTTAAGCTGTAAAATGCATCATCATGCATCATTCTTTTTGATGGCTTTACTTTTAAGCCTATTTACTTATATTTCGAAGAAATGACCCTTTAATAAATCCTATGCATATAAATGTCTATATGTCAGCATTCTCTTAAGAATTTTTGATGAGTTTTTCAAGCCCCTCCATTCGCCGCTAGAGTAAGGATTTAACATCTGTTGTAGGTGAAAGTTAAGTTATATTAAATTTTATTGAGTGTTTTTGATAAACATAATTATAAAAATTTCTAGAAAAACTGAAACAATAAAAGAAACACTTAAAACTATAATGTATTATTTTAAAAACATTCTTGACAAAAACGGCGAGTTTGATTTGACATGGTTATACAATTAGTAATTAATTAGAGTGACATGCTTGCTCCCGGCATTAATATTAACGAGAATGTAGAATTAAACAAAAAAAATACAAAAATACTTAGTTTGGGATAGGCTTAGAAACAAAATTAAGAGCTAAAGTAGGGCTAAAAACTAACTTAAAAACTAAAGAATAATTCATAAGGTTAACCTCTGTGAGTTGAGGGTGTGATTTCTTTGTAGAAACCAGGCAACAAATTCAACGAAGAATAGGGAGACATCTCTTCCTTTAAAAACCCGAAGGGCGGAAGGTAGTACGTATTTGACCAGCTGAAACTGGATTGATCTGTAAACAAGCTATTAATTAGAGGGTTTTTGTGATAAGACAACTTCGATAAATATTTTTTTAAAAAGCCTAAACAATAAAGAGAAAGTAGAATCATACCAGAATTTTCGTAAATGTATTCATTAGAGTATCTTTTACAAAACGGTTCGAAATGTTTTCCAATACAAACTCTCAGCACCTTTCTCTCTAAGATCTCCAAATCTTTCATGACTGTTAGAGATCGAGAACCAAATCGGAAATCCATATACTAACACTGGACGTAAGCAGACTTTATATATTAAAAGCTTCGTTTTAATGGGAAGATTCGAATTACATAGCAATCTTCCAAAGTAACCCTTTATTTTATTGACTTTTTTCGAAATTAAGCGAACGTGATTATTAAATTTAGCCAATTTGTTAAAATGAATTCCGAGATATTTCAAATTTTCTCTGAACGGAATTTCAGTTCCGTTTAGAAGGAGTTTCAAATTTTTGCTTTCAGGGACAACAAATTGTTTGCATTTTCCGGATGCATTCCTAATACAAAGAGCCACAGACTTAGAGGAATTAATTGTAATACCCCATTTTTGGTAAAATTCGTTTATAATTTGGAGGTGTCTAGAAACATACAACAGTGCTTTTTTAGGTGATTCATCATGAGCATACAGGAGAGAATCGTCTGCATACAAAATGGCCTTTGATGAAAGCGAAAGTCGAGGAAAGTCGAACATAAATATGTTGTACAAATGCGGGGCAAGAATTGATCCTTGAGGTACTCCACAATTAACGTTTCCAAAATCCGAACGAAAGCCATCAATTTCAACAAAAAATTTTCTGTTTTCAAAGAAACTTTTAAATAATTTAACAATAAAAGGGCTAAACCTTAACTGAATTAATTTAAAAAGGATACCATTGTGATATGCATGATCGAATGCTTTTTCAATGTCTAAGGAAACCGCAACAGTGCATTTCCGCTGTCGCAAATTACAGATTATGTCATTGTGAAATTTAGATAGAGCATGCAATGTGGAATGTTTTTGTTTGAGGCCAAATTGAAAATGTGGTATATATTGATCACTTCTGTCGGCATTAATTTTATCACGAATAATTTTTTCAAAGAATTTTCCCAGATTTGATAAAAGAGAAATTGGCCTAATATTATTTAAACAATTGTTAAAATGAAAATAGCCGTTATTTAAACAATTGTTAAAAATAATAGTCAAATAATCAAAAATTTTAACGGAAAACTTTTTAATTAAAAAATTTGAGATATTGTCTGACCCTGAAGACTTTTTGTTATTTAAATTTTTTAGGTTTTTCAACAGTGCAATTGAAGAAGTCAGCTTTGGATTTTTTTGGGAATTGAGGGCATTGAAAACTTTGTTAAAGTTAAACATATGGTCCATAAGAGGATCTAGGGAATTCCGAATAAAACTGTCAATGTTATTGCTATCTCTGATAATTTGCGAACCACGATAAATATTTGAAAAATAATCTTTCAAAAGAAAAGCCTTATCCTTACTATTAGAAATAGCCACTCCATTGACGACAAATTCTGGAAGAGAACAATTCTTTTTCCCACCTAAGATATTATAAATTTGTTTAAATGCGTTAGGACCGGGGACAATGCGCCTCAGGTGTTCATGAAAAACCTTGGCCTGATCAATTTTTACTTGCTCCTTTATCAAAGTCTCTAATAAGTGAATTTGTTTTGCAAGAATTTTATATTCCGGAGAATTTCTATTTAAGGTTCTTCTAAAAATTACTTTCAGTTTCCTTTGCCATCCATATTTAATTTTAAACATTTTTTTAAATTGTCCGAAAGAAAAAAATTTTTGTAATGATCAATTTTATTAGAATGTCTGGAGCAGATCAAATTAATAGAAGAGGTGAGATTATCGATAAATTTATTAATCTCATCATTGGAAAGATTTCGACCAAGAGGTGGAAAGTGAGACGAAACCGTAATATCCAGATCCCTTTGAAAGGTAACCAAATTGGTGTATTTAAAGGAAACAAAGGATTTAGGTGGTTGTAAAATAAAGTCGGTGTCTTGAATATCAATTTGGATTTTAATTGGAAAGTGATCGGAAAAGGAAGGTTCTAAAGAGACTTTAAAATTTGGGTTGAATAAATTTATTATGCTTGAGCTAATCAAAAAATGGTCTAAGAAGGAAGCGCCGTTAGGGAAAGAGGGTATAGTATCACATATTCTTACGAAATTAGAAGAGTGCTCTTGTAACCAACCATGTAAAACGTTTCCATTTGTATTATTAAAAGAATCGCCCCAATGGGAATGCCTCGCATTAAAGTCACCACCAACAAAGATGCCATAATAATTTCTAGAAAAATTTAATAGCTCTGTAAGTCCATCTAGAATTATTGTTGAGCTGGAATTGCAGGGAAAATATATGCAACCAAAAAGAAATTTTTTTGATTGATTTGCAATTGTCACTTCAACTTCAATGAAAAGATTCGGAAAAGAGAGAATTTGTAGGCACTATAGCATAGCAATAATATTTTTGTATAAATATGGCGACACCTAAATGGGTTTTATCTCTTAAAAGATAATAATTTTTAAAATTAATTTTGTTTGGTGTGGATTTCAAATGCGTCTCCTGAATAAAACCAACGTCAATATTGCAGTTTTCTAAAAGATCTATTAACTCAATCATTCTGCTCTGATCAGTCAACGACCTTACATTAAAAGTAACTAAATTCAAAATTTTATGGACCATATACTTCCTGGATTTCTTTCAACAATTTCAAACAATCCTGTTTAGCGTGCTCTAAAGAAATGTTTTTGTAGGTGCTTAGAAAATTTTTAATTTTTGCCTCGAGAGAGAAAGTTTGCGGTTCACATAATATCTTAGCGACTTGTAGAAACTCTTCCACAAGAGAAGATTTGGAAGCGCTGGCTGGATTTCCAGAAGACGAACCCTTGAAAAGACTAGCAAATGATTTTTGAGGCGAAACAATACTAGAATTAATAACTGCATTTGAAACGTTACGAGAGGCTAACGAATTTCGAGCAGAAACTTTCGTGATGTCTGATTTACGAAGAACTGTAAACTTTTGGAAGGAAGGGCAACCTCTCCAGCTGGCGGGATGACCCTGCTGATTACAATTGATACAAAAAGGAATAGAGTTGGGGCTACTTCACATTTCCCAGGTTCGTGTTTTTTGTCGCACTTCACACAAAAGAAAGGCCTGTTGCAGTTTTTTGAGAAGTGGCCCCAGTGCTGACAACGCCAGCATTGAATTCCTCTGGAATTTGATTTTGGAGCTTCCCAAGTAATCACTTGATTTGAAATGCTTTTAATTTGAGTTATATCAGACACATCTTTGCCAGGTAGTAGCGTGACCAAAAACAAACCCATGTCTGAATTATTTTTCCTGGAGAAATTAGTCGAAACTTGGAAACGGAATCTACGACATCGGGAATGATATTTGATAGTTCTGTTCTTATTTGATAGTTCAATTTCGGCAATATCAGTTTTGTAAAAAGTCCTCTTAAAACCAAATTTCTCTTTCTAAGTTCTTTGGGTGTAAAGGAGTATGATTCCACTCCTTTCTCACGCAAGAGACTCATCATTTCGGAGTGAGCCGAAGCATCTCTCAGATAAAGCTTACTTTTGCGACGATTTTTATTTATTATTTTGAAATCAATTTTCTTTGATTTCAGCTGGTCGACTAGTCTTTAATATCTAAATTATATAAGAAAATTGGAGGACAAAACCCTTTCTTCTCCGTATTCTTTGTCGTCTGAGTTCTAGTCTTAGTATTATTATCATTATAAATATTATTGTTAATATTATTATTATTATTATTATTATTATTATTATTATTATTATGTGTTGAATTATTGTTAAGATTACTATTATTATTACTACTATTGCTATTACTGGTATTATGTTTAAGACTATGGTTACTTGCTATGCTATGTAGAAGATTGGAATCATCAAACGATAGATCGACCTCTCCTAAAATGGAAAAACGATTTTCACAAGGGCCTTCCTTTGAATTGTCGTTCTTCTCGTTACTAATCCTAGCTGCTCTTTTGTTGCTCCTTTTAATTTTCTTGTTTCGCGGCGCATCATTAAAGTCTGAAAATTGGTCCGTAGATGAAATATCATGACTCACAAGCTTTGAACATGGGGCAATATTGTTAAAATTGTCGCCTCCACAATTGACGTCCTCCGAATCAAAAACAGCTTCTTTAAGGGCCTCGCCCAAAGAACGATGTTTGTCCGGAGGCATTTTGCAACCGCTCGCTGGTTTGAAGTTGTCCATTAAGATTATTAAATCTTAGGCAAATTTCTTTTTCACTTTTTTTGACAATTGAAAAATTTTTCTTTGAAAATTTGAAAAAATATTTTATTTTTTATGCTGAAAAATCACAACCGACTCCGATGAAATCTCAATCGAAACTCTGTTGTAGGTGAAAATTATTGTTCCATCGCTGAGCATAGTTTTAGGCGTTCGTTTTCAAAAGAACGAGCGTGACCCAGAAATATGAAAATAACACTACAAAGATAACCCAAAGATGTGAGAATTCAAATTTGAATTAGCTGCATTTTTGTAAAAGAGGGGTCATGCAGTTATTGTGCGTAGCTCAGCGAAAACAAGATCAAAAAATGGTTTTGACCAGCGGTCAAAAATGTATATAATGTCTGTGATAATGTATATAATAAGGCAGAGTATCATAAAGTCAGTGCAGTACAATAAATCAGTGAGAGTGTATCGTGAGTTTTAGAAAGTTAAGTTAAGTGAAATCTGTTTGTTAATTGAATAAAATAGTAAGAGTGAAAAAGAAGTAACAATAAAACTTGTTTTATTAAACAAAAAAATAAGAAATAAAAATCATACAGGACCCACATTATTAGCTGTTCTACCCGAAAGGGCTACCAAGAAATAAAAAGGAGCCACAACATTATTAGCACTACCAAAAAGGCCATTAGTACTACAAAAAGCAGCCACAGTTATTAGTACTACCCAACACGAAAGGACTACCCCCAAAAAATACACAACATTAAAAGGACTACCAAAAAGGACACATAACATTTTTGGAGCAGCCGGCAGGATCTTCAAGAATACATAACATTATTGGGGAACCGGTAGGATCTTCAAGGTCACATAACATTATTGGCGGTTTCTACGAACTAAGAAGGTAGATTGTATATATATGAAAATATTTAGAATAGGGGAAAATTATTTCAGATTGAAGAAATAAATTTGACTAAATTAAATAAATATGTGTAAGTGCACCAACAAACACACACACACGCAAACACACAAGGAAGCAGACGTGCTTTAATCGTCGCTGCTTGATACAGTGAAACGAACTTTAACAGTTGTTCACTGTATTTACACTTAACATTGTTAATAGACGTTGTTCATTGACGTTCACAATATTTGGATAAAAATTATTTTAAACTAAAATTTTATTAAAACTCATTTAAGCTTTCCATTTTGTTTATTTAATATCAATTCTGCCTATTTTATTTCCATGTCTACATATACGTAATATTTGCGGTCGATTGCATAAAACATAGATTAGTAATCGAGCTTAAATAGTCGTTGCTAATCCATGTCTTGCAAGCACTTTAGACAGTGGAACGTGCTTAAATACTTACCTACTGTCTAATGCGACTCGAATGTAGACCTGTATTACAAATAGTGTATTAAAACATATAGCAAATTTATAATCACTATAAATGAATATTTATATAACAAATTTCATAACAACTGTCTAGTGGGGCTAGTCCACAATTAATTATATGAATAAAGACGGAACGTCAATTGCATCTCGTTACAGAGAAAAAAACATGCGCTGTTTGGTATGTGAAGTCAAAGTAAACGAAAACGAATAGAAACACACCCATACATGCATAGAGGGTTATTCAGAAAAATAGAAACACTTATGAAACAGATTAAGAATAAGGAGAATAAAGAGAAATGTGTATATATTCAATGCTAGATAGAACGAAAGCAAAATAAAATACGTATTACACAAAGTAAACTATTTTCAATATTTGCTCAACTTGAATTTGAAAAAAAAATATTTTTTGTCAGTATCAAAAACTTCTGCTACTAGCTACATAAGTGATAAGAAAAAGAATTTAAATACAAAGTTCACAAAAATTGGGTCGTTTTAATTTTCGTTGCAAATCGGAATAAGTCCAAAAAAAATTTTTCCCTACAAAAATTTATTCTACGATAATTATTTAAAAAAAACGAAGCAAAAACAAAAGGGCTGACGTGACAAGCACAATCATAATTGATGGCCACTAATGTCCACTGGGAAAAACTATATGAAGATTTAGAAGACAACTACAGACATTTGTCTGGACAAGTACATAGATACGCAGAAATGGCATGGATAACCCTGAGATCCATAATGAACAATAAGGAAAATATAAATTTAATTAAAGATAAAATACAAGCGCTTGGTCCGGTTTCGGCAACAGAAAAGGTCGACGTTATCACTGAGGAAATATTAAGTTTTTTGGAGCAGAGAAGCACTGCGTCATCAACGGAGATAGAATTGTGGAAGAACGAAATTAAAGTGTTAAAGAAGAGATACGATAGTTATTTGTTAGATAGGCAAGTAGAGGAAGCGTTATTGGGGGGGGGGGGTATAGAAGCAGAGCATGCGAAATTGAGAAAATTACTGAACTTGCACGAAGAAACTCTTACTCGCAAAAATCCAAGGAGGAATTGGTCACAATAGAAGAAGCCAATAACAGAAGTTACTCAGGCAGAAAGTAGCCTTGTCTCAGGAAACGAGTTTATACCACAAAGAACCAACTGGTTTTATTCTACAGGCTAAGAAAGGTGATACCACAAAAACCAAGATGGGTATCAATGAAATTGTAAAACCGTAAAGAGGTTGGTACCATTATTCTCAGGAGCACCATCCGTAGACCTCCACAGTGAGGTATATAAGTTCATAGAAGGATGTGACTTAGCAGCCAGAGGTATTATCCCATCGGACTACAATGTATTTTTTATTTATTAAGGACTACAACGACGCATGCGTTAAACAAAGATTACATGGAAGCGCCTATACTCTACTTCGCAACAAAAATTTAGTAGCATTAAAGAGCTTTGTTCAACTATTAAGAAAAGCTACCATCAATACAGATCTCTAGATTCAGTACTAGCGGAAATTCAGGACACAAGACAAATGACTGGTGAGGAAATTGGGCAATTCGCTGAAAGATTGCAGAACCTTAAATTGCAAGCAGACGATATTCACAAAGCAGGAATGAGACAATCGAGCTATATTGGCACAATAGCAAATTCCCGAAATTAGCGGTACATTCCAGCCCACAAGTTAAATGCATTAATTAACTCACCAAAAATAAGTACCAACGATAAAAAAAATATGACAACAGGTATCGGAATCATACACGGATAAGTGCAGTTTCTGCAACAAAAAGGGACACACAAGGGAAGATTGCATTGTTAGAAAAAGCTCCCCAGTAAAAGGCCAGTAACCTGGGAACCCAAAAATTTTAGTAACAGAGGCCAACACCGACAAAATAAGATGAGTTATACATCACCAGTAATAGTTGACACATCTAGTCGAAAGAATGTCCCAGAGGGGTGGGAAAATACAAGAAAAATATATGAAACCTTAACCGTAGGGATTATATAGAATAATACTTTCCTACCTATAACTGTAGAGGAGGAAAAGAAGAAAGAAATACAATTTCCAAAGGTAAATAATGAAAGTTCGAAAAATATCGAAAAAAGTTATAGTTATAGAACAAAATCAGAAGACAATGTGTTCATCGAGTTTCCTTGCGCGGAGGCGACTAATGAAAAACTCATTCTACTAGTGGACACAGGAGCTGACACTAATCTGATTAAAGAAAAGTCCATGAAGACTGACATACAAAGTAATACGTCAGCGCTGAAAGCCTTGAGCGGTGCTTTCGGAGGATCTGCTTCGACGACAGGAACTCTCAAAGTTATTCATAGCAACTGGCCGCGCCTTGGCTTAACGCTACACACCGTGTCTCGATAATAATTTTTGTTTAAATAAAAGCTAACAATTTTTTTCTTATCCAAAGGAAGGGGGGATGTTGTAGGTCAAAATTATTGTTCCATCGCTGAGCATAGTTTTAGGCGTTCGTTTAAAAAGAACGAGCGTGACCCAAAAATATGCAAATAACGTTACAAAGTTGATCCACATTAATTAAAAGAAATTAATGTAGCACAAGAATTCGAACAAGGTTTTTCGTAACCATCAGGAAATAGTCGTGGATCACATTGTGAGAATTCAAATTTGAATTAGCTGCATTTTTGTAAAAAAGGGGTCATGCAGTTTTTGTGCGTAACTCAGCGAAACAAGATCAAAAAAATGGTTTTGACCAGTGGTTAAACATGTATATAATGCCTGTGATAATGTATATAATAAGGCAGAGTATCATAAAGTGAGTGCAGTACAATAAATCAGTGAAAATGTATCGTGAGTTTTAAAAAGCTAAGTTAAGTGACATCTGTCTGCTTAGTGAATAAAATAGTAAAAGTGAAAAAGAAGTAGCAATAAAACTTGTTTTATTATACAAACAAAAAATAAGAAATAAAAAGGATACAGGACCAACATTATTGGAAGGACTACCCGAAAGAACTACCGAGACATAAAACGGAGCCACAACATTATTAGTACTACCAGAAAAGAAGAATCACAACATTATTAGAACCAACCTAGTCCCCAAAAAAATACACAATAGGATCGTCAAGAATACATAACACACCTTAAACTCTAAAAATATTTCTGCATATATACAAACAATTAGCTCCACAATTGAAGGTATGATATCGAAAAGACTTCATAGCAAAATGGTATCGGTAAATTATATTGCGACTAGAATGGACCGAAGTGTATTAGGGGTTAATATGCAATGCACAAAAGACTTCAAAATATGTATAAACACAATCGGTATGTATAACTTGTTGCCACATATTTCCATTTTTAACGAATTTCGTTGTTGACAGGCATGATCCAGTTAAACGAAAGGCACAGGTCTTCGTTCTTAATAGAGGAATTCTACAAATGTCTAAAGGCTTTTGGTATTGAACTAAACCAGATTTTTCTCCAGTACGACCGATAATGGTGCAAATGTCGTAAGTCAGAAAAATTCTTGAGGAGCTGCGAGATGAATGTTTTGCTGGAGATTGTGATGCTGAATCCTTTAATCTTCCAAGCACAAGCCCAGGTTTGGAGAATAATGAAGACTCCATTCACAAAACTCTGTCATCCGTGCTTTCAATAGTAAGATGTGCGGCTCATACAATTCAGCTAGCTGCTTACGACGTTTTAAAGTATTGCCGCCGAAAACGACTGAATGCAGAAGCATTGCAAAAAACTGAGAAACTCTATTCGAAATCAAAGGAAAGATCAAAAGAAGGAAAAATCAAAGAAGGAAGAAGTAAAGTCAAAAGAAAGGAAAAGTGATCCGATGGAATTCAAGCAATGACATGGTAACTCAATTCTAAAAACAAAGCCTTTGGTTGAGAACGAAGAACTAGTTCTAGAAGCAATTTGACAATTTTCCGCAAAAAATTACACTATTGGCGACTTCTACAGAGATTGTCTTTGTAGTGAATTGGACATAGAGCCTTTAAAGCCTAATTCACCATACAGGAAATTACTTTTAAGGCAACTCGTTTGGATAACGACACGTTTCTTGGAGCGATATATTTGAACCCTCGGTTTGCATTCGAAGGTTCCACCAAACTAACTGAGGAGCAGTTCCACCATACTAACAGTAGCAATAGTAAGCATAAATTTTGTAAGATATAATCGCTGTCTTAAATGCAATTTCTTCTCTTTTGTATTTATCATCTTAAAGAGTCATTAAATTAAAACTCGAGAAGTGATAAAAAAATTAGACGAAGCGAATATTCACGTTAAGAATAATGTTGAAAATATTTTGCTAGAAAAAGCAAAAAGTGCCAGCACGTCAAGAAATCCGTATGAAAGATTGGAACAACAGATGAATTTAATGTTGGCAGGCAGAACGGACTTAACAGATACGTTAACATTTAAGCAAAAACATGTTATGCTTGAAAACGGGCAAAATATGCCTAAGAATACAAACATGCTTCAATACTATAAGACATCGCCTTATTTCTTTATAAAAAAATAGTAGTTTATAAATAAATAAAATTCATAAATGAAATTTATTAATAAATAATAAAAGTATTCTCATTTGTTTTTTTGTGAGTAATTTCTTCGAAATTTTATGTAAGTAGGTTCAGAAGAATAGCTTGCAAAAAGTATAATGCAAAATTATGCATTTTACACCTTAAATTTTATAAGGAACTCTGTAGTCAACACCTCCATTAGTTGAAAACGTTACTTCTATCCTTACTACAGTCCTCGGGCTGAGTAAAGAATAGTTATTGAAATTGGCATACGTAGCAGGTACCAAGTATTATACAGGATGTCGCATTATAATCGACTCAATTGCTAACAAAAGTTTAAAAAAAACAAAAGCATAACAAAAGGTAATAAAATAATTTGTAAACCACAAAAGAATTACAACAAGCAATAGATTAATTAGAATGTTTAATGACCATTGGCAATGCCTTCAAATATGCAAATATACAACCGAGAATCCTTACCGCAACTAAACAATGACTGTAGAAACAGAATCACTGCAGCTGTGCAGCTGCATCTCTCTCCAGCTACGCATTTAAACACAATGAGCTGCACAACAGCTGCAGCTGCTGTTGTAGGGTCGTTACTCCAAAGCGGAACGAAATTCTCGGATCGGTTGGCTTGCCACGGTCAGAACTGTAGCCAAATGATCCTCCAACACCCTTCGCTTTTGGCCACTCATCGCTTTGAGTATTTCCTCCAAATATCTCTGCATTTTAGAATTTTGGTTTTAGTTTAATTTTTGTTTTCTTTTTCGTTTTCTTTTATTTGTCAAAAACATATGTTTTTGACTCTCAGCACTCAATGAATATTAAGGGATTTTCAGTAAAAGGTAGGCACTACTCTTTTGGGAGAAAGAGCCGTAAGCACTGCAGCTGAGAGAAAAAATTAATCGAATCTATTTCAGCTGCGCAGCTGTGCAGCTGTGAAGCTCCATAAGCTTATGTGTAAATTTTGAGCTGAGCTGCACAGCTGCAGTGATTCTGTTTCTACAGTGAATATATTTTTGACAGCACACTTCGAATTTAAATTAACCTTCACTAAATCCTCCTGAACGCGAACGCGAGCGAGCAAGAGCCACATGAAAAATTTATCAGAGCTCTTGCCCACGAGCGAGCGTCACAAGATTTTCAGGAGTTCGGCTCGCCCATGCTCTCGTAAACGAAGACTCTTATCAGGGAGCCAGAGCCTTTACTTTTTTAGCTCTCGCTTAAAAGAGTGAGGGCGGGCAAAAAAGAGCGCAAACGAGCGCAAAGAGAGCAAACGAGCGAGCATTTACGAACATTGCGTAGCAGTGATGCAGTGTCGTCATTTCGCCTATCAAATTAAATTTGCTATGAGTAAACATGATCGCTATATTTATTTGCAACTGCACAAATCATGCTGTGTCATTAGAAACTCCATATAGTTGTTGGTAATAATACACAACTTGACTGGTACTTTCCGCGATATATGGTAATATTTTGCGAGAATTGCCTCCATATAAGATCCTTCCCATAACCACAACCATGTAGTGTCACTGTAGAAACAGAATCACTGCAGCTGTGCAGCTCAGCTCAAAATTTACACATAAGCTTATGGAGCTTCACAGCTGCACAGCTGCGCAGCTGAAATAGATTCGATTCATTTTTTCTCTCAGCTGCAGTGCTTACGGCTCTTTCTCCCAAAAGAGTAGTGCCTACCTTTTACTGAAAATCCCTTAATATTCATTGAGTGCTGAGAGTCAAAAACATATGTTTTTGACAAATGAAATAAAACGAAAAAGAAAACAAAAATCAAACTAACGGCTCTATTCTGGCTGGTTTACTAAAGTCACCACATTTACAAATAGTAAATATTTTACTATTTACAAAGGTTTCGTATTCTGAGAGAAATTGAAAAATTATTTTCCTTATTATTTTGTAAAAATCGGAAAACGTGTTGACAGTTTTTTGAAATCACAGCCAATTCGAGTTTTACTTACGAATTGAACAATTTTAATTTTTTGACCGTGAAAATAATTATGGAAGAAGATATTCTTTTGTTGCTGGATATTTACGAAGCAGAGGATAAACGACAAAGAAGAATTGAGAGGCGCCGTTACTTAAGACACCTTCGCGATGTTAATGATCCATTTTTAATGAACGAAGGAGAGTTCATAAAAAATTTTCGATTACCGCAATCTTTAGTTTTAAATATTATAGAAGAAATTCAGCCTTATGATATTCATAAAACCCGATTATCATTAACGGTAAGGTTCCTCATAGCCTTATATTTCTTTGGGCACGGTTCATACTAAAAATGCGTAGGCATCACTGCATCCAACCAATGAGTCAATCATCAGTGTCACGCACCATTAATGAAATATCAAAATTATTAATTCGCGTAAAAAATAAGTAAATTGCATTTCCTAAATCTATTGAGGACCAACTAGTAGTTCAAACAGGGTAAGGAAGGTGTCTACCTTATACCTTGTCATATATCTACATACTCATAATATTTCCTATTTGTAGATATTTTGCGAAATATGGAATTTCTGATCTACTGAAAATAAGTAATTTTACTCAAATGGCTTTTAAATTTTATTATGAAAATATACTTTCCTTTCTAAATTTTTCATTATATTTTCATAATATTTAAATTTGAACGCCACAACGAAAACTTTTTTGACATTTAGATTTTCCCCATGCATGGTGAACTAAATAAGTTTATCAGTTGTAAACAAATTTTTAGAATATCAATATTTAGTAAATTTTACTAGAAATTTACAAAAGCAGAAATATAATTTATAGTAAAATTTATTTTCGGAATAGAGCTGTAAAACCAAAATTCTAAATGCAGAGCAATTTGGAGGAAATACTCAAAGCGACGAGTGGCCAAAAAGCGAAGAGTGTTGGAGGATCATTTGGCTACAGTTTTGACCGTGGCAAGCCAATCAATCCGAGAATTTCGTTCTGCGTTGGAGTAACGACGCTACAACAGCAGCTGCAGCTGTTGTGCATCTCATTGTGTTTAAATGCGCAGCTGGAGAGAGATGCAGCTGCACAGCTGCAGTGATTCTGTTTCTACAGTCAGCCGACAGTATCGAGCGAATCAATGAAGAGCTTATGGAACGAGCAAACTGATGGCAGCGAGAGTAGAAATGGAACCTTATATGGCAGCTACTCTTACGCTCTCTTTTTCTCCCAAAATGTTGCCACATATTTCGGAAAGTACGAGATAAATTTGTATTAATACCAACAACTGTGTAGAGTTTTTAATGAGAGAGTATGATTTGTACAGTTACAAATAAATATGTGTTTGGTAGGCATGACGACACTGCCTCACTGCTACGTTTGATCTCGGCATTGTGTAATAGGGGGTACACATTATCGAACTTGACTGTCGATCAAAATAGCTTCAGTTTTGACTGTAGGCTAGCAACGAGCGAACGATCAGTCAAAGCGAAGCTCAAACCGTCAGTCAAGCTGTAAAATTCGATTTATTCGTGTATCATGGAAAGGAAAAAAAATCGGGTGCGCATTATTTCTTATCGCGATAGCGGAAAAAGAAAAAAGATCAAAGAAAAGAAAAATATGGGTAAAACAGTGGATTGGATCCAGGAAAAAAATTCCCATGTAAATATTTTAAAAGAAATAAATGACACTGATCCCATGGATTTTAATAATTACTTTAAATTTAGTTTTAATAATGACGAATGAAAATTATAAAATTTTGCTGACACTCGTGACCCCACTTATTAAAAAGAATGATACAACAATGAGAGAAGCCATACAAAAACAAATATGACGTCTGACTGCCATTCAACCACAAAAATTTTTGTGGTTGACTGTTGACTGACAAAAAAGCGGCCACACTATCAGTCAAAGCGAAATTTGAGAGAATTCGAGCAAGACTGAGTCAAGTTCGATAATGTGTACCCCCTATAAGAGAGATTTGCTGTCGCTGCAAGGTTGTGGTTTCAGTGCCTGACGCTGAATTTCATTTCTACTGACGCTGCCGTCATTTTGCTCGTTCCATAAGTTTTTCATTAAATTGCTCGTAACTGTAGTCTACCACTGAGATTCTGTGGCTAGGGCCATGAGGTTTCAAGATAGTTTTTGGCTGTCTTGCGGTTGCCAGTCAAGAGATTTGAGACCGTTAAGGTACAAGTAGTCAACCCGTAACGTAGCGCAACGTGCTGTAGAATACGTGGTAGTGATTAGTGAACACGTCAAAATAAAAACTGAGTTTCGGCAAATATTTGCTGTCATTTATTTGTTGTAAAATACGGACGAGAAAACTAAAATGCTGTCTCGCTCTACCCCATATATTACGCATAGGAATCATAAAGAGCATGGCTAGGTGTATGAAATGCTTTCGTAACTCGACGGAGGAGAAACAAATTTCAATAGGTCTCTACGCTCCGTCACGCTCCGTCACGATTTCTATAACCGTATACACTGTTCTCCATAAGATAGGTTGAGTTCTACAGCACGTCCCGCTACGTTACGGGTTGACTACTTGTACCTTTAGTATCAGAATTTTAGTAGAAATTTGAGCAAAGTATGAGTTTACAGTATATATGAAAATAAATTTTTACCTCTTAACTGAGAACACACAGTCATTCTCTCTATATTTCTTTACAGCTTCAGAAATATAGTAGGTATTCATAAACACTGAGGTACACTGAAATAAAGCAAGTCGCTCGATTGTTGGATATGCGTTTAAGAATTCCTTCATCGATTCCAAGGATGATGAATTATCCTGAGCGAAGATGTCTTGCCTTCTGTAAACTAATGCTCCATCTAAAAACAAAATATGTGTACATCATTAACATCATTAATACCTGATTTATAAAATTTATTAAATTATGATTTACCATTAGATATGATTAAGAGAGTTTAACCCTAAAGAGCTAAGAATATAGTAGTGTTTATACTTTTATATATCTTGTATTTATGGCGTAAAATACTTGTATGTTAAAGTACATCGGAACGAGTTTCGGTCATCCCATGTCACGTTTGGTTTGGAGACAAACTGGTTTCGGCGATTTGGCATCTTCAGTTTCTGATGTCGTTCTGAAACGTTTGGAGCGCTATGTGCGTTCTTTATTTGTTTCATGGCCGGTGTGTTGTCTGTGTGTGAGACGGGTGCCAGTCCCGGGTGCATGGGCCCAAAATGGCAGTGACCTAGGCGTATAATGCGGTCACTTACCACGACTGTGGTACTCCCGGGTTCCGAAGCCTACCATATGGCTCTAAATTGGTACCGCGGGAGACAAGCAATTGAGATTCATACCCAGATGGTGTGCTAATAGCTTCGGCTAATAGTTACACCATCTGGTTTTTATATTCCAAGCCCCACATGCTTGTCATTGGGTAGGCCCTTCGGGAGCTTCGTGGTGGCTGTGGTTGTACCCAAAATTACGCGGGTACGAGTTTGGATGAGCTCGGGTGTGGTAATGCACTAAATCATTACCGGGTGCCGGACCCCACAGTCCGGAAGAGGTTTTAGATCGGCCTCGACGATACCTTAAATGGAGTGTCCATACCATGCATATGGCCTCCAAAGGTACAAACGCCACGACTTGGTAACTCGGAGGCGGGATGGCCCGCCGAGGAATTAGGCCAACACGGCAGGTGTCCTCGTTAAACTCAAGGCAGAAATCTGTCTGTGTGTGATACCTCTTTGTTTGTAAGCAGGTAGCAGGTAGTTGTTCCGAGTCAGTTTGTTTTTCTTTCAAGCAGGTTCTTGTCTTTTCTTACTGGGGTGGGCAATTATATAATTAATTTATTTTGCGGATGTTACTTGTTACTGTTTGTGTCTGGTCATCTTTTTTATGGTTTGTGAAGTGAAATATACAATTATTAATGTCCTAAATATATGTATAATTGAATCTATAATGTCTTAGGTATGTATAATTAAATTTTGACACCAAGGCACCACCAAATTTATTACAGCACAATACAATTACCCGAGCATCGTTTTATATCAGAGAATAATTTGTAGTTTAGTTTTTCGTTTATTATAATGAAATAACTTCTAACAACATCAATTTTCTATTTTGCTAATTCCATAATAATATTTTGTTTATGAAATTATTGAAAATTAGGAATTAACAGTTTTTATGTTCAATGAATTCAAACGAATTATCTAGTTTTCCACCTTAG
>OZ016503.1:19626283-19656283 GCA_963966595.1 Physocephala rufipes
AATTCAATTGTTTGTTCGGGTCTGAAAGTCACTAACACTGCCTTAAATCAGAGTTGTAGTTAGAGAAGTTTCCTATCTCGTTATCTCTGCTTAAGGGCTACTTTACAACTGTCAAACCGCTATCATTATATGGCGTTCGTATTGAATTCGTAGAGGAAAATATAAAGCTGTCTCGCTCTAACCCATACTTTGTACATAGGAAGCTTAAAGAGCAAAGATAGTTACATGAAATGCTTCAGAACACGACGGAGGAGAAACAGGTGGATAGGAGAATAGGTCTGTCCGTTCCGTCACGATTTGAATAACCGTATACATTGGACGCCGTAAGATAGGTTGAGGTCTGCACCACGTCCTGCTACGTTACGTCTTGACTAGTTGTACCTTAATGGTTCAATTAGTCTAGACGTAACTTAAAGTAAAGTAACGTACGTACGTTGACGGGGCGGAGTGACGATTAGTGAAGCTGTCAAAACTTTTATTGGGAACAGAGTAGCAGTGTTGTGAATTTATTTGTTGTAATACATGGTAGGGAAATTATGTTACTATCTCGCTCATTTCCATATGTTTTATATAGGAAGCATAAAGAGCAGAAATAGTTGTCTGAAATACGGACGTCACTTGATGTGAGAAAGCAAATTTCAATAGGTTCTTACGCCCGTCAATACCTGTACTAATCGTTTGCATTAATCGCGGTAAGGTAGGTTGAAACGGTCATCACGTTACTTTTCGTTACGTCTAGACTAATTGCACCATAACACTATCCAATCGGGTATACCGAATAGGCGAGATAACACAGGATTACAACGAAATTACAAGTTTTCGCACGCCTTACGAGTTTTTTATTATTTAAGAAAATGAAATTGGCAAACAATAATTTTGAAGACTTTAACGACTGGCGCATTGGATAACGACGTGTTGCCTTATATAATTCCTTTTCTGGAAAAAACAAATAAAAAATATATATATATATATATATTAGTATTTTAAAAAATAATTAGGACGCGAAGTAAATATATTTCTCGGATAAGATAGAGCTACATCATATGTATTTTAATTCGCGATTAGTTTTAGGTTTAAGTAAACCGGGTAACAATACCGGAACCCCGATATATATGAGTAGCAAATATAACTTTTATAAAATACATTGCAAAATTTTAAATTTAATGAAGTCGCCTTTAGACACATAACTACAAATTTTGTTGCGGAGGTTTGCATTTCAAAGCATTTCAACATTCAATAAATGCAATTTCATAACTCTGTAATCAATCGAGATATCATGCCGGCCGGAATTTTCATTGCCTACAATTAATATAATATACCTCTTTGTCTATATCATTGCCGTTAGTTATTTCAATTTTAATTATGTGAAACAGATCCTGAAAATATAATTTTAAAACTACCTTTATGAATACTTTGAAGTTTCGACAAGATCCGTTGTCACTATTATTATGTGCGACTTCGCCATTTGTTTGTAGGGGTTTGTTTTGTAGTTTCTTAACAAAACAGAATCGAATTTCAAACCCAGTTGTCGATGCATGATTTGAGTCCAGACTGTGTTTATTTTCATTATCTTCACCACTAGAGATTTCTAATTTCGGATTTTCACTTATAAGCCCATGTTGCGCTTTATTATCTTCATCAGTTTTGGTTCTAATAAACCAGCCCGTTGTATTTATTATTTTTGGTATCGGTTTAGGCTTCGGCAAAGGATTTGAACTATTCGATTTTTTATTACTATTACTATATTGTTCAATTTGTGCTAAACCGTTAGCGTTATTAGAGCGATCAATAACGACGGCAGCATCAATAAGTTCTTTTTCTGAGCTCGATTGTTCCCCATCACTTTCATCACAATCATTATCAATCCGAATTCTTTTTGCGATTTCAGACAAATCTGACCCACCGAAATTAAATAAGTCGTTTTCATCATCACTATCATTTTCAGTAATCATCGCAATTCTTCCACGTTTTCTTGTGTGTGTTGTTGGATCCTGATTGCCAGCTTGCAAGGATGTGCCAACACCGCGATTTGTTGATGTATGGGTTTTATTAAGAAAATCTGTGGTTGATATTCTTCTGCTATCTTCTTTCGGTATTACCATTTCTGGACTTAATTGAATACCGACAAGTTTGGCATCTGTGATTTTCTCAATATGTGGTATTTTACTTTGAGGTAGTGACGAACATTGATCAATAGAATCAAAATTTTTTACTCGTTTGCGTTTTAACTTATCCCTCGGCGGTTCTTCACCATTCAAAACATCCAGCGTATTATCAAGATGTTCCTCATTCGCCAACAGACTCTTCTCATTTAAATTTTTAATATCGGAAGAATTAGCAGCGTTATTTTCCGACATAGATGACGTCGTAATTATACTCTCTTCTGAATCCTTATTCTGCCCCGCTTTGGTGCTGGAGGGTGATGCAACTTCTACTCCACATCCTGAATTAATTGACTCATTAGTATTTGCAACTAATACCGTGCCAAATTCTTGTATTTGTATAGGAGCTGCTGTCTTTATTAATTCGGACACAATTTTGTAGTTGGGATTACAATATTTTTCAACTGAACAGTTTATTATTGCCAACCCGATTTCATATTCTGCAACTACGCGTCTTGAGTGCGACTCCAAAAAATCTTATTAAGGAATGAATGAAGAGCGAGATTACCTTTAAATATCTTAAAAAACTTACAAATTAAAATTTATTTCTAACTTACCCGAAATTGTATTCAACGTTTGAGATAATTGAGACTGAGTTGATGGAATGTATTGAACAACAATTACATTATCTTTAATTAATGACGATTTTGGAAAACCACTATTAAGATTCTTGCTCATACCCCCCGCCATCTGTATGATAGGACTATACATTTCGAAGTGTCGTTTATGTTGAAAAACAAATATTTTGCTCGAAAATAAAGTTTTCCTTTCAGGACGGAAACCAAAATCGAATTCATTTTTCATCAAGATAGCATCGTTATTTTTCGGTAGGTAGAGGTTTGCATTGGGCAATGTTGGTTTTCCATTACGTATTGCCTTAATTAGATCGCTCCAGTACTCGCAGGATACAATAGGAATATTATTGAGCAGTGCATAAAGTACTTTAACGGTAACACTAATATGCATCATCGTTAGGTGAGTGCACTCCGCCTCCCATCCGCTTATAATACGTCCACCCAAACTGCTCAAATTTTTTTCTAATAATTTCAAATTATTTACCGAAACGGATGAACACATGCTAACAAACGTCATACGATTTACTTTCCATTCATTATGCAGCACGCCAAATCGTATGCAATCGCCGTCGCTCAAATGCACAATCTCACCGGGATTAACTTTTCTATGAGAATCGTTTCCTTTGATATAGGTACCATATTTCGAATTGGAGTCGGTTAGAAGAAGCTTGTATGGTTCATCCTGAAAACGCAGAATAGCATGTTTGCGACTGACCGAGGAATCATTTCTCAATGCAATATCCGCACTAGTACGCCCAACAATGTATTCATTTTTCTCTCTTAATAAATAATATGATTTTCCTAAGTATCAAGAAACCATTTCAGATTAAATACACGATATTAACATATTTCCTACCTGCACTATTTGATAAGAGCCACATTTTAAGGCAAGGACCCTAACAGAGTTGTGTAGTTCCGGACATGTATAGTTCCTGGATATGTCTCCGATCCCGGAGATGTTTGTAACAGTTCCGACTAAACCTCTCCGAGTAGTTCCGACCTATCCATTAGAGTTGAGCGATATTTGCGTACCGGTGATTTAGTCACCGTGACTTAAAAATCACTGATCACTGCAGTGATCAAATTTCTTAAAAACCTGTGATTTTAGGAACCAGTGACTTTCGTTCTTAGGTATATAAAATATTCTTTCAAGTTCTAGCTATCACTGCAAAGAGGAATACACGTTACTTAATAACGAGTTTGCGACCACTAATCTTCGTTTTTCTTTATATTATTCTTTCACTTCTTAAAAATCACTGGTCTAAGTTCGTTCTTGGGAACGACCGATCCTACTTGTTGTTGCTGAGAT
This sequence comes from Physocephala rufipes, assembly GCA_963966595.1. Taxonomy (NCBI): domain Eukaryota; kingdom Metazoa; phylum Arthropoda; class Insecta; order Diptera; family Conopidae; genus Physocephala; species Physocephala rufipes. The sequence goes on from OZ016503.1 coordinate 19,630,330, forward strand.
GTGAAGGAATAGTGTAAAGAAGAAAGAAAATCACTGGTTCTGAATTCGTTGCTGAGCAACGAACTTGAAACCCAGTGATCGCCGTTTTTCTTTACATTATTCTTTCACTTATAAGGCCGCACTCACACAGGGGACATTTGTCCCGAGACACGTCAAATTTGTTGTTGTTTCACCAGCAAAACGACGAAATGAACTGTGGACTATCAACGAATGAATTTGTCCCTTGTGCGACAAATTTGCCCCTTGATGTTTACTGGGGACACCAAACAGCGGGTTGTCGTATCGACAAAGCAGAATATTACGAATTCATTCAGGCATGCATTTATATTATATTTATAAAAGAGCATTATGAATTTTGAGGATTTGTTCGATCGGGGCTGTTATTGGGACTGCAAAACATAAGCTATATTATTCTTATATAAAATTTTTTGAAAATATATTATTATATATATTAGAGCAATTAGTTCGTCCATATTATGTTAGAAATTTTGACGGCTTGTGTATTAAAATATTGTGTTCACAAATATTTGCACTTTCAGTGCATTTTTTAGGTAAGAAATCGAACAGTCCATTAAATTCTAAGGCAGCCCCCACATTAAACAATATATAAATATTTTTGAAGTCTTTAGCTTGTGCCTTTATATACATATTTTAGTATATTTTTTTCAAAATTCATTTACAATGGCATTTAGATGGACTAAGGATTCCACGGAAAGGCTGATTAACGCCCTACAACAAGAAACGTCTCTCTGGGACGTGAAAAGTAGCAAATACCACGACCATCACTGAATTAAAAAATGAAAATGTGCGCAGGAGGTGTAATGTATATCCAAAATTATTTAATGAAATTAATAGAACTGGACGAACAGGCATGTCAGGCTAGAAAAAGTAATATTCTGAGACTGCCGCTGGAAGGAATATTGGATAATGATGATACATTATAAACATTTTTACGGTTAAATGTGCCTGATAACATTGAATTTTTTAATTTTATTTATGATCTCTGTACAAAATTGGTGGTATTCAACAATATTTTTAGATTTCATTTATTTTGTATTATGTCTAATGTGAAAACTGCTGTGAATTTTTTTATTTTTATGAGATGTACATATATGTATAAGATTCATCCGGTGTCACAGCTTTTCGCATATGCGTTTCAGCCTTCTGCAAATCGGCTTGTACCGAATTTAGCAATTCAACAAACTTTTCCTCTGACATACGCAAATAATTCCGGCAGGAATATTTATCGCACACTTGAATGCTATTTGTAGAACTTCGAAGGCTCCATTTGAGTTTTTTTTTCTTTTCGCTAGTTTCTGATCCAGCAGCTTCCCCGACGAGCACTGCTAATCCTCCAATTGTTCCACATTATCTAAGATTAATTTTATTATTTCTGCATCTTCATCACGAACGATATATAATGCATCCAAAAAATCGATCGCCATAGATATTAACGCAATTTTAATTTCTTCAATATTTTCCATAGTCACTTAGCGCGCAACACAAAATGAAATGAAATCAATTAATATTCGAAAGTAGTGAAAATACTACCATTTAGCAAAAAAAGTATTAAAAAGTAGCAAAATGTAGAAAAAGTCTAATTAAAAAATCATGCATGGGGATGCAACCTACATTCCAATTTGTCTCCTGTGTGAGTGGTATCGGGGACAAATAAATGAATAGTTCCATTTCTCGCGACAAATGTCCCTTGTGTGAGTGCGGCCATAGGAAACTCCAACTCTAATTTAACGCAGTGCTCGTTCGTTATCACTGGCTTACGCTAATGAGCTTTGAGCTATTTCAGATTGATCGCTAGCCGAAATGAGCTGCAAGCTCATGAGCCATTCCGGACTCTGATATAGTAGAAAGACAATACTAACTTGGAGGGGTCAGGTTTGTAGAAATTGACGAATTAAAATTGATTGCCGAAAGTAGCGTTTTTTCAGTCAACTAGCTTTACATTTTCATACCATACACCCAAAGGGATGAGAGTATTTTATATTGTTTATTTCGTTTCCAGCGCACTACCACGCCGTGTCAGATATAAAAAAAATTGCAAATTGCTCAGTATCGTTTGAGTCGATTCGGATGTGCATCCATCTTTCCATCCGTCTTTCTGTGTAAATCGCGATCGAGGAGAACGAATACAGCTGCTGATGAATTTTGGTATGAATATTAATACAAGAACACAAACTATTTACAATGGGCAAAACCATTTTAGTTCAGTGAGATTAAATTTTAGAGGCCTGAATAGCGGATATTATAAACGCGGAGTGACCAGAAGTGACACGCTCACTATGATACTATGCCAAATGTGGTCAGAGAATTGTTGAAAATGAGTTAGTAGATATAAGTTAACCAAGAAAAGGGAAACGTAATATTAAGAGGAGCGTGGCCCGCCTAGGGGTTATCGGGTTTACACCATAACTTTTTGTATTTTGAGTGGGGTATACTTTTGTCAGGGAGCGGCTAACATTCCTACTGTTAGTCTTACGTTGGGTGCCAGGCCCGTCGTGGACATAAGGCGACAAAATGGCAGTGACTAGTCGTGCTTGCACACAGTTCACTTGCCAGGAACTATGCAGGCTAGTTCCGACATCTTACCAAAGATGTAAAAATGGTGCCACGGGTGGTGTGCAGCTCATTTTGGGTCTTAAACGGACCCCGCTAATATAAATGCCCACGTACACAGCACACCAGTGGGTAGGCCCCCTTGTGGGAGCTTCGTGGTGGCTGTGGTACTACCCAAAAATACGCGGGGAGAGACCATAGAGTCTCAGCGTGGAGTTGCGTGAGGAGGCAGACCTCCGACAACTCAGAATGCCGGTGAGTAGCACACCGGCATTAAAGAGGTTTTAGATAGGCCTCGATCGCCAATCTGCGAGGAATGTCCTGCACGTCCCAGGCTTCCATAGGTACACAAATGGCGCAATAGGGCTAAGTTGATGCCGTGGCTGATGATTGCCAGTATATAAGGTATTCACAAAGTCTACCTAGTAATCCCGAGTGTGGGTAGGCCCACCGTGAGTTTATGCCAACACGTCAGGCACTCACGTAAAACACCGAGTGGCATCTGTTAGTCTTACGATTGTTTGCAGGATGGAACGTATCATTCTCTAAATCTACTGTAAATCATTTTAACAAATTTTAGGATTCGGTAACCGGAGCCAACACATAAACTATGTATATAGAAAATGTTGGCACCACGTAAACGTTTATTTGCCATATCATGCTAGAAAGTACGAATTATTTCCAGGCTAACCTGTCAAGCACATATTGACGCTACGCCAACTGGAAGTGTTATCCGAATTTTATACGCACGAAGGTGCATTTAAACAATGATCAATAAAAATATTAACCTTCGTAATATTAACCTTCGTAACCTTCGTAAAATTTTGCCGGGTGAAGGTTGCAATCTTTGCCCTGCCTATGGTAGATGATATGGGCGGAGGCCATAACATAAATACTTTGCGAAAGCACATCGTTCTATCGTGAAGTATGATGGATGAGGGTTGCAATCTATGTCGCGACTGAAGGTAAAATTTAAAGTCTATTGAGGTTACACAATTCCTAATGTTTACACGCAAAGATGTATAATACAATAAAAGTAATATTTCTAAAGTTTTGAACTAAGCACAATTCTTTATAGTTCAATTAAAATATGATGTACAAAAAGTTCAATTAAATAGGAATTACGAAGGATTAGTAGATTAATTACTAGACAAATAATTTATTTCAGAAATTAATTTCAGAATATGCTGAATTGAAATCCAAGCGGCCATTCCGAACTCGTTCGTCTTTTGGATATGATGATCTGCAGAAAATTAAATGAAGCGGCCCCTATCGTCTGGATGAACGGCGGGGAACACTGATGAATGTTAGGACGCACTCACACAAGGGACATTTGTCGCGAGACATGGAACTATTCATTTATTTGTCCCCGGTACCACTCACACAGGCGACAAATTGGGATGTAGGTTGTATCCCCATGCATGATTTTTTAATAAAACTTATTACTACATTTTGCTATCTTTAAATATTTTTTGCTAAACGGTAGCGTTTTGACTACTTTCGAACATTATTTGATTTCATTTCATTTTGTGGTGCGCGCTAAGTTGACTATTGAAAATCTTGAACAAATTAAAATTGCGTTAATTTTTATGGCGATCGATTTTGTGGATGCATTATACATCATTCAGGATAAAGATGCAAACATAATATATAATCAATTTTAAATAGTGGAACAATTCGAGGAGGTTAGTAGAGCTCGCCGGAGAAGCTAATGGGTCAAAACTGTGTGAAAAGAAAAAAACTCAAATGGAGCCTTCGAAGTTCTGACAAATAGCGTCCAAGTGTGCAATAAATATTCGCACCGGAATTATTTGCGAATGTCAAATTCTATCCAAGTAGATTTGCAGAAGGCTGAAACACATGCGAAAAGATGTGCCACCGGATGAGCAGCTGGCCGTAACTTTGCGATATTTGGTCATCGGAGAATCCTACTAAAGCCTGGAATACCAAACCAAGTTATCGACAACATTCGTAGTTGTTTTTAAATTTTTGTTATTATTTTAATTTATTAGTTCTTTAGTTATTTTTAATTAGCTAATCTTTAATTTTTATTTTTATATTGTTTAATGTTAGGGTTGTCTTAGAATTTGATGGACTGTTGGATTCCTTTCCAAAAAATGTGCACTTAAAGTGCAAATATTTGTAAACATAAAAATCTAATGCACAAGGCATAGACATTTGTGAAACAATATAGGAGAATGCATGGTTCTAATATATAAAATAAGATTTTGTCAAAAAAATCCAACAAAAATAATATAATTTACGTTTTATAGTCCTAGCAAAAACCTCGATCGAACAAACCATCCGCGAATTCATAATAGTTTTGTAAATACAATACAAATGCATGCCTGACTACAGTCATAATATTCTGTTTTATCGATACGACAACCCGTTGTTTGGTGTCCATATCAAGGGACACAGGTGTCACACAAGGGACAAATTCATTCATTCATAGTCCACAGTTCATTTCTTCGTTTTGCTGGTGAGGCAACAACAAATTTGACGTGTCCCGAGACAAATGTCCCTTGTGTGAGTGCGGCACTAGATAACAAATATAAAGAATCTGTGTGCCAGATAAACAGCTTAAGGTGAGCATAGCATTTAACATTTCCCTGCGATCAAAACTGTTGCCAAGTTGATCAGTTTCATCCCGGACTTGTAAGGAGGTAAATGAACTGAAACATCCCAACGAAGGTTCCGAAGGCAAAAAAGCAAAAATTGCTTCTGGATTGATTCGATTTGGGAGATATAGCAGCTGTAGTAAGGGCTCCAAACTGGCGAAGCATACTCCAGAATCGGTCTCACCAGAGAGATGTACAATATTTTCATTATATAGGGACCGTCAAATTCCTTTAATGGCCAAAAATTTATATTTTTTAAAACTAAAATTAATAATGCCCAAAATATTGTTAGCTCTGGTAGATATGGCACTTATATGATTGTTGAAGCGCAGTTTCCGATCAAAAATATATCAGATCGTTTACGGAATCAACTACTTCCAATTTAAATGGTCCAATAGAGTAATTTAGCAATGTAGGATTCAAGTCATGGGCGAATGTAATTTGCTTACACTTAAGATTTAGTTTCATACAGTTTAAGATACACCAATCGGTCAGGGAATCCAAATCGGCCTAGAGCAACAATACATCACACTCCATTTTATGGAATAAGAAAAGCTTTACATCATCTGCAAACATGAGAACATTTCCATCAATGATTGAAGTCGGAAGATCATTAATGAAAATGCGAAACTACAATAGTCCTAAATGGCTCCCTTGTGGGACTCCCGAAGGTACAACAAATTTTTTAGATGCCACGTTTTTAAAAACAACCATTTGTGAGCGATCGCTGAGGCAAGACTAGATCCAATGTAGTAAAGATTCTGGAATTCCAAATTATTTCAATTTTAAAATAAGGAGTTTGTGATTAACTACATCAAATGCTTTACTGAAGTCCCTATAGATATTTTTCGTCCTCATAGAATATTTAACATTATTTTTCGTATGAGACACAAATTCCAATAGATTTGTTTCGGTAGATTTCCTTAGACGAAAACCATACTGAACGGGTGGAGTTGAAGAACTCGCAGAATAAGTTATTTGATCCGTAATTAGCTCTTCGAAAAGCTTTGGAAGCGCACTGAACTCAGCAATGCCATGATTATTTATAACTTGGCTGTTTCCGGACTGATGCAGAGGAATAATAAATGATTATTTCCAGCAGCGCGGAAAATATCCGAAACGATGTAAATAACCAAATAGCCTTGCAACAGGTGCCACTAGCTCATCAGCGCGGCATTTGAGAATACAAGATGGGATTGTCTGGGCCCGGATTATAAGTACATTTGATGTACTTCAAAGCGTTAAGAATAACAGATTCATTCACTACCGGCTGGACAATACAACTCGATGCAATGTTATAAGGGTAAATGTCAGAAACAAAGCTAGAGGTAGAATAGATTTAAAATAATCGGCGAAGAGATCACAAATCGTTACAGCATCATTCGAATCAGTATCTCGAAACTTCATAACGGTTGGAGAAACATCACTCTTTCTTTTGGTATTAATAAAGTTCCAAAGTGATTTAGGATCGCGCCGTAAATTATATTCAACTTTTAAAATATAGCGCTGGTATTCATGTTTACATAAACGATGATACCTGTTCCTTGTCGATGAATAACTTAATAGACTTAAAATCGAGCGTCATCTGCAAAACAATTTATAGCATATAGTTTTCATGTTCATCAATACACGTAGCTCATTAGAAAGCCAGAAAGGAGTCGAACGGTCCGCAAGGTTCCGATGACTTAAAAGCTTGCAATAACACTAAAAGATCCCACTGCCAAATGCCAACAAGCAGATGAGAGTATCCAGACCCAGAAGAGCGCACCAATCAATTAAACATAGCTCTTTCTTTAATCCTGAATAATCTGTAAATTTAAAGCAAAACTTTTTTGTCAATCTCATTTTAGATTTCAGGAGCAGATCAGGTGAAATAAATTTTCAATGTTGGGTGGTGCTTATCACCAGGCAGCACAAGAGGAGCACAGCGAGATAATTCAAAAATATCCTTATCATCTATAAGAATTAGGTCCAACAAGCGACTATTTTGGTTACGTATGTAATTAATGTGAGAGGCTTCTCGAAAACATCCAGGAAACTAAGGTTCACATTCGGACAACGGTAACAAACACGTCGCATCATCAGCACAAGTAACCCAGTTTATATATGGCAAATTGAAATCACTCAGAGCAACAAATCTGTCGCTCGGAATCAACGATTACATAATTCTCGCGACACATCTAGTATGAGAAGCATAGACATTGTCTCCGGCATTTGACGGGATGTACGAACAGCAGATATAGATGCAAAAACTTGGAATTTTGACATAAAATATAATGCAGTATATGCGTGTAATTATTTTCAGAACTTTTCAGTTTCAGATTTTTAGTTTTTTTCTAGATTCCTGTAACGATTGGTGTAAAATTATTCAAAGTTACGAAGTAAAAATTTAGTTAAACGAATGACAATCCGCAACATTTTAGAAAAACGAATAAAAAATCTCGATTATTGCTTAATAGATTCATCCCGATTCCCTGAATCGATTTTTGTTCTCACCTTTCATTCTTTTGCGATATTATCACATTATGTCCAGTCGAACCCCACCAATAAAATATCAACAATTCCTGTGGCGCTCGTTTTAACCAAATCGTCAGAAAAAACTATAGATCAATTCGACGTACACAATTATGCAATTTTGTACGAAATAGACGTGTACACTGTGTGAAATCATGTATGAAGATTTATCCTCCAGGGGTTAGATACAAAGCCAGGCGACGCAAGCCCTGGTCTTGCGAAAGAATTACTGATGCTGGATCATTGCAAGTGCACTATAACCTTTATATTGCAAACTTTTATAATCCAGTATGCGAACATCACAACTATTGTCTGTCCGGATTATACACATATATCAAATACTGCCAACAGAGCAACCAATAGTAACAGACAACTAAATCAGTACCTTAATAAATTCCAGATATTTGACAATTTATAGAAGACACAAAAATTGTTCTCAAAATCGCATTTGACCAAAATATAAATATAGATAAATAAAACAAAAATAGTTTTAACTACTTGGGAATACCGATATATAAAAAAGTATATATTTTTATTTAGAAATAACGCAGTATAGCGGAACCAAATACTTATCCGTATTACAAACAAGTAATAATCGGACCACAAAATTACATACCAGTTTTCCCACATGGTATAGCACACCCCCTTATAATATAACCCGTTAGTTTCAACAACTGATGTAGTACTTAAATGTCGCTCCAAGACACTAAACTGCAGGATGATAACACAAATAAAATTCTATGAAACGAGATTTTTTGCAGATGTATGTAACATTGTGATAATATTAAACAAAGTAGTACACGTGTATGTACAATTTATTATATAATGACGATTAGCATTAACTACATTGACCATACGTGACGCTCCAAATCAACGAATTTAATGGAATTAATTATCTACGTTGTGATAATTCTGCCGTCGAAAGGCGGAAAGGCGGAGGCGCTCTACTTGAAGAGCTTGTTCTAGTTCTAAGACTTTAACATGCATATTCATTTCAATAGTTTTCGCTTGATGATTAGTTAATTTAGAGATGTCTATATCGTCTGAAACTTCGAAATGCTGATTACAATTTTGTACAGTTGCAACAACAACTCCTGTGGCGTGTGATACATCTCGAGATGCCTTTTTTAAATCATCCAATCTGCTGCTTTCTTTTGGGGCCTGAACTCTACTTGCGGCTACTAATTGAGCTGTATAGGCAGCTATTTCTTGGGCAGCAACAATAATTTCAAAGCTTTCCTTTTTTTGACCTGAAACTGACACAGCTTTATCTGCTGCTTCTACTAGTAATTTCGCTCCCTTTGCCACACTCTTAGACGCCGAAATTAAACCCTCACTCCATTGACTATTCCTTTTATAAAATTCCTTCGAAGAAACGGATCCTTTAAACAATATTAATATTGCAAATATCAATAATAAATGAAAATATATGACTATCAAACTCACCTTTCCCCAGGGATACAATCTCTTCCTGTAAACTTCTTGATTTCTGAATTAAAACTTTAATACTTTTTATTAACAGTGTACAGGCGTCCAATATTTTTTCATTAACGTGTAATTTGATTCCATGATCTATGACTCGTGCACTCGATAACATCTTAGCAATTTGTTCTGTCGCTTCTTCGATGGCTCTTTCCATTTCGGACATCTCGACCTCGACTAAATTTTCTAAATCGAGGGAAGTGTTTGTCGATTGGGTGATGTTAGTTATCACTGAATGTAATTTGTCCAAATGAAGTTTGCACTCTGATATATTTGATTCCCCCATTTCTATAGGTTTCGAGGGAGATACTGTACACAACAATCTTATGAGGGACTCGTTGAAGGAATGAAGGTTTGCGAAGATCTCTAGGCATGAATGAATAATCACATATAAAAGTTACAAAATTTAATTTATTTGTACCAACCTTGTCCTTTTTGGATGTACGCAGCGTTGTGAAGAAGTAAAATGCAATTAAAGTTAAGAGTTGTGAACCGATGCCCTGCTAAAATTACCTTTCCCAGTAATTCAGCATCATGTTTTTTGTCTGCGCTGCATAACTTCAACACGGAATTAAACTCGTCTAAAATGACTTCAATATCATCGCAGCATATAGAAATATTCTCAATTCTTTGTAATTCTGTTTCGTTCAACCATTCTTGATTTCTGGATGAACCATTTTTCAGAATTCCTATAATAGCTTTTATAACTGAATCTATCAAATTTTGGCGATGCATCTCAGTTTGCTTAACGCAAAAACTTTTACTATTTAGTTCTTCACTGAGTTTATTAATATCGGATTCATACATTTCATTCTGATGGACCAAGTTCCCCAATTTTTTATTTAAAGATTCATTCTCTACTGTAATTCGCTCGACAATCTCTTCCTTTTCCTTTAAAATTAAAAAAAGTTTTTCTTTAGCATAACTTATAAAAGACCTTTGTTTGTTTGAAATAAGTTATCTAAAAAAATTCTGAACTTATTTCACACCGCGTTTTGACATTGTGTTCCAATGTGCGTGATTTCTAACTGGACGACATTACGACGTGAAGGCAGCGATGGTGTTCTCTCCACCTCTTTGTAAGAGGAGACATTAGGATATATATTTCCGGAAAGCGGCAGCCAGTTCCGGTGTGGTCTTCGGAATTACATTTGTGTTTTGTGTACAATTATTTCAAAATAGCGAAATTCCAAAATACGTTGGCTTTTTCGTGAAAATGTGGGGTATATATATATATATATATATATATATATATATATATATATATATATATATATATATATATATATATATATATATATATATATATATATATATATATATATATATATATATATATATATATATATATATATATATATATATATATATATATATATATATATATATATATATATATATATATATATATATATATATATATATATATATATATATATATATATATATATATATATATATATATATATATATATATATATATATATATATATATATATATATATATATATATATATATATATATATATATATATATATATCATCTTCTTTTTATCAAATTTATCATCTTCTAAAAAGTTGCTGCTGCTGTACCCCAGCTTTCGTTTTTGCCATCACTTCAGATAGGCTTGCCCAGTAACGAGCATCCAACCTTGATAAATTTATTGAGTCCGACTTTGCCTGAAGGGTGTACGCCATCTGATAATGATAATGATAATGGTAATAACACTGATAATACTGGTAATGTCATTCCACTACTTGTTGCACCAAGTGATGTTTCGAAAAATGGTGTTTCTGAGCATGTGTCGATTCCTAATTCGTCCAATTTGGTAAAAAATACGGGGGCCATCCCAAAAAAGATCTCACCTTCACCAAATGTTTCTAAAAAACTAGTCGTTGTTCAGCCGAGAAAGTCACTATTCGTATCTCGCTTTGCTGCTGACACAACGGAGAATGATATTCTGGATTACATTAACCAACAATTGGGATTGATTGACACCAGCATAACTGCGCAAAAATTCAACTTTAAATTTAAACGTGATGTATCTTCATTTAAAATAAATCTGCCGAATCACTTACTTCATCGAGTTCTGGATTTGAAATTTTGGCCAGAAAACGCCATTGTTCACGAATATGTTTATAGATCTAGAAATGTTCGTGAAAAGTCTGCTGATCTTTTGCGTCGCGTTCCTGCAAAAAACTAAATTTACTTTCCTCTGACATTCTTTATCAAAATGTCAGAGGAATAAATACTAAGCTTAATGATCTTTTTCTACTAAGTCATGATCTAGAATATGACATTGTTGTATTTACTGAAACATGGCTAAAACCAGATGTCTCAAATACTGAATTTTTTTCAAACAAATATGTCGTTTACCGGAAGGACCGAGATCCACTGCTTACTAATTTATCTAGAGGTGGTGGTGTCCTGATTGCAGTTGATTGTAAATACTTTTCTCGAGCGGAAGTTCTTGACGAAGCATCTGAAATTGAGTTTTGCTGTGTTTATGTTAAGTTGCCGAGCCTTTCAGCATATATTTGTTGTTCCTACGTCCCGCCAAATTCCGATGATGCAATTTATAATTCTCACCTTCTATGCATCAATATAATTTCTAAAAAATTGCTGCTAACGGATTGCTTGATTGCGTTTGGTGATTTCAACTTGCCTCATGTCTGTTGGGATAGAAGTCCTGATGACCCATCTATTCTTTTACCGACTTCTCGAAATGAGACAGCGCATACCTTTTTAAGTGGCTTGTCATCACATGGTCTCTTTCAATTAAATTGCATACCAAACATTAATAATCGTCATTTGGATTTAATTTTTATTGATGATAAAGACATATTTGATATCCAACGTGCTGCGCCTTTAGTCTTTCCTGAGGATCTGCACCATCCTACTTTGGAATTAAAACTTTATAAACATGCATGGAATATTCCTCATCGCAGACATTACCATCATTAAATCAAAAAATTTTTCTTCAAAAAGACTAATTACGAGATGCTTAAAGAGAATCTTCAAGTTTTAGATTGGAACTGTGTTTTGCGCCTTGATGAAGTATCTTCGGCCTCATGTTTGGAGTCTGCTCTTAACCGTTTCAATCTTACGTTGCAGAGTTATTTAATATTGCAGTACCGATGAGACGCGTTACGGATCACCCAGCTCCCATTTGGTTCTCTAAGGACTTAGTAATTTGAAAACCAAATACTTTAGAAAATATTGCAAAAATCGCACTTCAGTCAATTACGTTAACTACATATATATGAGGTCTAGATATCAACGGCTGTGTAAAATTTCTTATATGAGTTACATTGAAAGAGTCAAATCTGCTGTGCGATCAAAGCCGCAGTTTTTTTGGAATTTTGTTAATATTAAAAGGAAGACCAATATTTTTCCGTCCTTTATGAAATTAAATGACTTGATGACGGATGATGATCAAACTATTAGTAACCTGTTTGCCGCATTTTTCATGTCAACTTATTCGAGTAAAGTTTACAATAGAGTTGATTACCCTTATAAAGTTTCTGTTGCATCTATAACTAAGCCTATAGTTAACGAGCTGATGGTTTTAAACGCCTTAAAGAAATTGAAGTGCTCCTTCAATCCTGGTCCGGATAACATTCCAGCCTGTGTCCTGAAATTTTGTGCTGCGGATTTAGCAAGACCTGTTGCCGCACTTTTTAATTATTCACTACTATTTGGTATTTTTCCTACTGCGTGGAAATCATCTTACATTATTCCCCTGCATAAGTCTGGAAATAGATGTAATATAGAAAATTACCGTGGTATTGCGAAACTTAGCGCATTGCCTAAGCTTTTTGAGCACATCATTACTGATCAGTTGTCACGGAGTGTGTATGCGTCTATTACACCATGTCAACATGGATTTTGCCCTGGAAGGTCAGCCACTTCAAACTTATTGGATTTTGTGTCTCGAACAGTGAATAATTTCAAATTAGCCAAACAAACTGATGTTATTTATGCTGATTTTAGTAAAGCTTTCGATGTTGTTAATCACAAGCTTCTCCTAAAACTTGAGTTGTTTGGCTTCCCAAATACAATTATTACATGGATTGCATCTTACTTAACAAATCGAAAACAATCGGTACTATTTAAGGATTCCATATCTAATGATTTCGTCGTCACATCCGGTGTTCCCCAGGGTAGTCATCTGGGACCTCTACTGTTTTTGGTATTCATAAACGATCTACCAAGTTCTATAAGATTCTCGAATATATCGATGTTTGCAGATGATGTCAAACTATTTCTTTCATACAAAAATATTGCTGACGCTAATCTTCTTCAAATGGATCTCGATTCTTTCAACGATTGGTGTAATTTAAACTGCATGAGTTTGAATTTTGGAAAGTGCAAGCAAATGACTTTTGCTCGTTCTCGCTCGTCATATTTCTGCTACACGATTGGAAATCACAATCTGCAACTTATAGAAGCGGTTGATGACCTAGGAGTGTTTCTGGATAAGAAATTGATTTTCAATGCCCACATAGATCGTATTTGTTGTAAAGCCAGGAGCATACTGGGTGCAATAAAACGTTGGGTCAAGGAATTTACTGATCCATACATAACCAAGCTTTTATATACATCTCTTGCTCGACCAGTCTTAGAGTACGCATCACCGGTATGGAGTCCTAGTCAATTTTGCTAAATTAATCAAATTGAGTCTGTGCAAAAACAGTTTTTGCTGTTTTGTTTGAGAAATCTCCAGTGGAACCCGCTCTTAAGATTGCCGCCTTATGAATGTGGACTAAGGCTGATAAACTTACCTTCATTGGTTAATCGGAGGAAGATGATAAATGCTATTTTTATTCTTAATCTGATAAATGGGGTCATAAATTGCGAATATTTGTTAAGCGCTATTTTTATCAACGTTCCCAGACCTTCATCAAGGAATTATGCATTTCTTCAGCTTAGTTTCTGTAGATCAACTTATGCTCTGAATGAACCTTTCAGGCGTGCCTGTGCAGATTTCAACCTTATTTTTCCTGTGATAAATTTATCGGATTCCACACATTTAACTAAACAATTAATTTTGAATTTCTTATCAAACTACAATTATTAAATTGACTTTGCTTTCTTTCATATGCTATTTATTCGAAATTTATTATATCTATTTGAATTTACTTTATTGATTTCGGATTTTGTATTACCCACCAACTAACTTGAATATTGTTAATTATTGAAACTATAAAGTTATATTTAATGCTTAGTTCTTCTTTAATTAAATAAATAAATAATTAAATAAATAAATAAATAAATAAATATATATATATATATATATATATATATATATATATATATATATATATATATATATATATATATATATATATATATATATATATATATATATATATATATATATATATATATATATATATATATATATATATATATATATATATATATATATATATATATATATATATATATATATATATATATATATATATATATATATATATATATATATATATATATATATATATATATATATATATATATATATATATATATATATATATATATATATATATATATATATATATATATATATATATATATATATATATATATATATATATATATATATATATATATATATATATATATATATATATATATATATATATATATATATATATATATATATATATATATATATATATATATATATTGTAACGAAGCTTTTTTTGCTTAATAATTTCTATTCGGGTTCGCTCGTCGGTCGCCAGGGTTCGTTACAGACAAATTCCTTTGTTTCTTTAACTTATTAACTTTATTAATTCAATTAATAGTAGTGTGGTGGTAACATGGATAACAATCTGATACAATATGAGTCGATGGATAACAATGAATAATAATAATAATAATCTGATATAATATGAGTCGGTATGTGGTGTAATTGTTATGGTTTCAATCTCCGAAGTCTCAAATGTCCCAATAATCGTATATTTAAATCTATGGTTATAATTATATCGAAACGAGCGACCGATCCGAAGATACGTGTCGACTACTAATACAGACACCCGGGCCGAAGATGCGTGATGTCTGATTAGTCGTTACGATATGAATTATTCAGATTTTTAAAGCGTCTGTTCTGTTCGTCAGTAGGTCGGAGATTGAGACTTTTTTTCTAATTTTTAATTTTCTAATTTTTGTTTTCACAAAAATTATTGATTCAAAAATTATTTTTTTTTTTTTAAAAGAAGTCGAAAGTGTTTTTTTTTTCTTTGTGTTTTCAAGTGTATATAAAAAGAAGTTGATGATGTGGATTTGTCCATAAATCCACCGTCATATTCTCCCCTTACTTCGGAAAGATTTGCGTCGTTTTGATATGATTCGTTATGTAAATTTTTAGTTGATGTAAATTTTGTTGACGTGAATTTACTTATCCGTAAATCCACCGTCACACTCTCCCCTTACTTCGGGGAAATTTTCATATCAGACAATGGTTCACAATTTACGAGCAGATCTTTTCGACGTTTTATCCAAGGACTTGGTATTCATCATCGACGTACAGCACCATATACACCACAAGAAAACCCTACGGAACGAACCAATCGCACGATCAAGACAATGTTATCCCAGTATATTGAATCACAACAGACAAGATGGGATGATCTGATTCCGGAAATTACACTCGCTTTTAACTCCAGTAAGTCAGAGTCGACGGGATATTCCCCCTCCTATTTAATTTATGGCAGAGAACCCCGTCTACCGAACGCGATATTTGACAAAGATATCGTGGGTACTGGACACAATCCAAAAACGCCCATCGAACATGCAGAATGAATTAGGGAAGCTTGCGAAATTTCGAAGGAAAATATACGACAAGCAGCAGAAAACCAGGCTAAGTATTATAATCTACGAAGGCGAAACTGGAAACCGGAAACCGGACAACAAGTCCTAGTAAAACAACATCCGTTTTCTAAAGCAGTAGATAAATTTACCGCAAAATTAGCCCCACGCTATGACGGACCATATAAAGTGATGGAATTTATATCACCAGTCATAGTTAGAATGAAGAAATCAGGTGATCGACAAACAAGAATAGCACACATATCAGACCTTAAGGAATTTCATACAACAAGACAACCAAACATCTGCTGAAGAAGAAATCAAGAAGATCGTACCACTAAGACTATGAAAATTTCCCCGAAGTAAGGGGAGAGTGAAGTAAGGGGAGAGTGTGACGGTGGATTTACGGATAAGTAAATTCACGTCAACAAAATTTACATCAACTAAAAATTTACATAAAAATTTATATCATTTACAAAAAAAAAATCTTTCCGAAGTAAGGGGAGAATATGACGGTGGATTTATGGACAAATCCACATCATCAACTTCTTTTTATATACACTTGAACACACAAAGAAAAAAAACACTTTCGATTTCTTTAAAAAAAAATAATTTTTGAATCAATAATTTTTGTGAAAACAAAAATTAGAAAATTAAAAATTAGAAAAAAAGTCTCAATCTCCGACCTACTGACGAACAGAACAGACGCTTTAAAAATCTGAATAATTCATATCGTAACGACTAATCAGACATCACGCATCTTCGGCCCGGGTGTCTGTATTAGTAGTCGACACGTATCTTCGGATCGGTCGCTCGTTTCGATATAATTATAACCATAGATTTAAATATACGATTATTGGGACATTTGAGACTTCGGAGATTGAAACCATAACAATTACACCACATACCGACTCATATTATATCAGATTATTATTATTATTATTCATTGTTATCCATCGACTCATATTGTATCAGATTGTTATCCATGTTACCACCACACTACTATTAATTGAATTAATAAAGTTAATAAGTTAAAGAAACAAAGGAATTTGTCTGTAACGAACCCTGGCGACCGACGAGCGAACCCGAATAGAAATTATCAAGCAAAAAAAGCTTCGTTACAGTGTTTTTTTTTTTTTTTTTTTTTTTTTTTTGTGGTTTTACATTCCTTTTCTTCTGACGAGTGAGTTTCAGGGTTTCTCCACCACATTCAATCGTCATTTCAATTTCACTGAGGAAATCTAGTCCTAGTATGAGATCATCTACTACTTCTGGTAAAATCAACAATTTTACTTGTCGTGTCATATTTCCAAATGCAATATTCACATCTAGTGCTTCCTCAACGTTCTGTGTTTGTCGATTTGCCATATCGATGGTGACTTTCATAGGAATTCTCTGGGCTTGGTAATTATTCGCTAGACGATTACTAATAAAGCTGCGGCTCGCTCCGGTATCAATTGTTGCTTGTAATTTTGTAGTATTCAACTTCACTTCCGCGACTATTCTTTGATTTTCTAAATGGAGGTTTCTTTTAAATTCCGACTTTTCTATTGGTTGGTCTCCGGGCAATTTCGATTGATTACACGGAGACATTGTCCGTTTCCCTGAGACCCTCGACAACATTCTTTCGTTAGTATACCTTTTCGGCCACATATCCAACAGTGGTATAACACGGGATTATTACACATTCGAGCGACATGACCTTCCTTTCCACATCGACGACAAGCAGTTCTCACATTAATTTTGGATTCATTTGTTTCTCTTAATTGTCTATATTTCGCGTTCTGATCCTTAAATAGAGGTTGGTCTTCTTCTCTTGTCTCCTTCATTGTTAGATTTTCGTAATCTCCGGCCAATTCGATTAATTCGACGAGTGTCTCGAACTCGTCACGTTTGGCGTAGAGTTGGATTTCTTTTCGACTATTCCGGTAGATTCTTTCAAGTTGTTGCCGTGGAGTTAATTCTACATGACGCATCAATCCTTGCATTACAATAAGATAATCTCTGAACGGTTCGTTTGATTTCTGATGCCGTTGACGGATATTATCTTCTAATTGTTCAAAATAACGCGATGGTAAGAAAAAGGCCAGGAAATCTTTCTTGAAGGAATACCAAACTTCCCATCGACGATTATTGCTACGGTGCCATTGTAGTGCTCGGTCTTTCAATAATTCGGGCATCGTTTTGGGTAGTTGGTTTATATCGTAGTTGTAGGATTCGGTTAATTCTTCTATCCTTTCAACAAATACTAATGGATCGCTTATTCCATCATATTTTATTCCCCATTTCCTTACACGATCTATCAAGGGAACTATGTTTAAAATTTCTGGTATATTCGATGCGATTCTTGGTTCGACGGTTGTAGCTGATTGTGTCGCTTATGTTCTTGTTAACATTCTATTTGTTTCTCCCGTATTCTGTTGATTATCGTTGGTTAATTCTTCTAATTGTGTATTCATTGATGTATTAGTATAATTTTTATGTTGGTAATTTCTTTCGTATTCTTTAATGTGGTTTATTATATCTTCGGAGTGATCGGTTCGGACGAGGAAAGCGCGTAGACGTCTTTTTAAATCTTCAATGTTTCCTTCTCTCGTTATTCCAAATTCGATCGCACAATTCTCTAATTCTTCACGTTGTAAATGACGTATCCAGGTGACTCTCACCATCTCGGTAGATAAATTTGGTTTATATGTATATTCGTGGACTCGTAATTTCGATGAGTCCCTGCTCGGGCGCCACTGTAACGAAGCTTTTTTTGCTTGATAATTTCTATTCGGGTTCGCTCGTCGGTCGCCAGGGTTCGTTACAGACAAATTCCTTTGTTTCTTTAACTTATTAACTTTATTAATTCAATTAATAGTAGTGTGGTGGTAACATGGATAACAATCTGATACAATATGAGTCGATGGATAACAATGAATAATAATAATAATAATCTGATATAATATGAGTCGGTATGTGGTGTAATTGTTATGGTTTCAATCTCCGAAGTCTCAAATGTCCCAATAATCGTATATTTAAATCTATGGTTATAATTATATCGAAACGAGCGACCGATCCGAAGATACGTGTCGACTACTAATACAGACACCCGGGCCGAAGATGCGTGATGTCTGATTAGTCGTTACGATATGAATTATTCAGATTTTTAAAGCGTCTGTTCTGTTCGTCAGTAGGTCGGAGATTGAGACTTTTTTTCTAATTTTTAATTTTCTAATTTTTGTTTTCACAAAAATTATTGATTCAAAAATTATTTTTTTTAAAGAAATCGAAAGTGTTTTTTTTCTTTGTGTGTTCAAGTGTATATAAAAAGAAGTTGATGATGTGGATTTGTCCATAAATCCACCGTCATAATATATATATATATATATATATATATATATATATATATATATATATATATATATATATATATATATATATATATATATATATATATATATATATATATATATATATATATATATATATATATATATATATATATATATATATATATATATATATATATATATATATATATATATATATATATATATATATATATATATATATATATATATATATATATATATATATATATATATATATATATATATATATATATATATATATATATATATATATATATATATATATATATATATATATATATATATATATATATATATATATATATATATATATATATATATATATATATATATATATATATATATATATATATATATATTATATATATATATATATATATATATATATATATATATATATATATATATATATATATATATATATATATATATATATATATATATATATATATATATATATATATATATATATATATATATATATATATATATATATATATATATATATATATATATATATATATATATATATATATATATATATATATATATATATATATATATATATATATATATATATATATATATATATATATATATATATATATATATATATATATATATATATATATATATATATATATATATATATATATATATATATATATATATATATATATATATATATATATATATATATATATATATATATATATATATATATATATATATATATATATATATATATATATATATATATATATATATATATATATATATATATATATATATATATATATATATATATATCATCTTCTTTTTATCAAATTTATCATCTTCTAAAAAGTTGCTGCTGCTGTACCCCAGCTTTCGTTTTTGCCATCACTTCAGATAGGCTTGCCCAGTAACGAGCATCCAACCTTGATAAATTTATTGAGTCCGACTTTGCCTGAAGGGTGTACGCCATCTGATAATGATAATGATAATGGTAATAACACTGATAATACTGGTAATGTCATTCCACTACTTGTTGCACCAAGTGATGTTTCGAAAAATGGTGTTTCTGAGCATGTGTCGATTCCTAATTCGTCCAATTTGGTAAAAAATACGGGGGCCATCCCAAAAAAGATCTCACCTTCACCAAATGTTTCTAAAAAACTAGTCGTTGTTCAGCCGAGAAAGTCACTATTCGTATCTCGCTTTGCTGCTGACACAACGGAGAATGATATTCTGGATTACATTAACCAACAATTGGGATTGATTGACACCAGCATAACTGCGCAAAAATTCAACTTTAAATTTAAACGTGATGTATCTTCATTTAAAATAAATCTGCCGAATCACTTACTTCATCGAGTTCTGGATTTGAAATTTTGGCCAGAAAACGCCATTGTTCACGAATATGTTTATAGATCTAGAAATGTTCGTGAAAAGTCTGCTGATCTTTTGCGTCGCGTTCCTGCAAAAAACTAAATTTACTTTCCTCTGACATTCTTTATCAAAATGTCAGAGGAATAAATACTAAGCTTAATGATCTTTTTCTACTAAGTCATGATCTAGAATATGACATTGTTGTATTTACTGAAACATGGCTAAAACCAGATGTCTCAAATACTGAATTTTTTTCAAACAAATATGTCGTTTACCGGAAGGACCGAGATCCACTGCTTACTAATTTATCTAGAGGTGGTGGTGTCCTGATTGCAGTTGATTGTAAATACTTTTCTCGAGCGGAAGTTCTTGACGAAGCATCTGAAATTGAGTTTTGCTGTGTTTATGTTAAGTTGCCGAGCCTTTCAGCATATATTTGTTGTTCCTACGTCCCGCCAAATTCCGATGATGCAATTTATAATTCTCACCTTCTATGCATCAATATAATTTCTAAAAAATTGCTGCTAACGGATTGCTTGATTGCGTTTGATGATTTCAACTTGCCTCATGTCTGTTGGGATAGAAGTCCTGATGACCCATCTATTCTTTTACCGACTTCTCGAAATGAGACAGCGCATACCTTTTTAAGTGGCTTGTCATCACATGGTCTCTTTCAATTAAATTGCATACCAAACATTAATAATCGTCATTTGGATTTAATTTTTATTGATGATAAAGACATATTTGATATCCAACGTGCTGCGCCTTTAGTCTTTCCTGAGGATCTGCACCATCCTACTTTGGAATTAAAACTTTATAAACATGCATGGAATATTCCTCATCGCAGACATTACCATCATTAAATCAAAAAATTTTTCTTCAAAAAGACTAATTACGAGATGCTTAAAGAGAATCTTCAAGTTTTAGATTGGAACTGTGTTTTGCGCCTTGATGAAGTATCTTCGGCCTCATGTTTGGAGTCTGCTCTTAACCGTTTCAATCTTACGTTGCAGAGTTATTTAATATTGCAGTACCGATGAGACGCGTTACGGATCACCCAGCTCCCATTTGGTTCTCTAAGGACTTACGCACATTACGTAATTTGAAAACCAAATACTTTAGAAAATATTGCAAAAATCGCACTTCAGTCAATTACGTTAACTACATATATATGAGGTCTAGATATCAACGGCTGTGTAAAATTTCTTATATGAGTTACATTGAAAGAGTCAAATCTGCTGTGCGATCAAAGCCGCAGTTTTTTTGGAATTTTGTTAATATTAAAAGGAAGACCAATATTTTTCCGTCCTTTATGAAATTAAATGACTTGATGACGGATGATGATCAAACTATTAGTAACCTGTTTGCCGCATTTTTCATGTCAACTTATTCGAGTAAAGTTTACAATAGAGTTGATTACCCTTATAAAGTTTCTGTTGCATCTATAACTAAGCCTATAGTTAACGAGCTGATGGTTTTAAACGCCTTAAAGAAATTGAAGTGCTCCTTCAATCCTGGTCCGGATAACATTCCAGCCTGTGTCCTGAAATTTTGTGCTGCGGATTTAGCAAGACCTGTTGCCGCACTTTTTAATTATTCACTACTATTTGGTATTTTTCCTACTGCGTGGAAATCATCTTACATTATTCCCCTGCATAAGTCTGGAAATAGATGTAATATAGAAAATTACCGTGGTATTGCGAAACTTAGCGCATTGCCTAAGCTTTTTGAGCACATCATTACTGATCAGTTGTCACGGAGTGTGTATGCGTCTATTACACCATGTCAACATGGATTTTGCCCTGGAAGGTCAGCCACTTCAAACTTATTGGATTTTGTGTCTCGAACAGTGAATAATTTCAAATTAGCCAAACAAACTGATGTTATTTATGCTGATTTTAGTAAAGCTTTCGATGTTGTTAATCACAAGCTTCTCCTAAAACTTGAGTTGTTTGGCTTCCCAAATACAATTATTACATGGATTGCATCTTACTTAACAAATCGAAAACAATCGGTACTATTTAAGGATTCCATATCTAATGATTTCGTCGTCACATCCGGTGTTCCCCAGGGTAGTCATCTGGGACCTCTACTGTTTTTGGTATTCATAAACGATCTACCAAGTTCTATAAGATTCTCGAATATATCGATGTTTGCAGATGATGTCAAACTATTTCTTTCATACAAAAATATTGCTGACGCTAATCTTCTTCAAATGGATCTCGATTCTTTCAACGATTGGTGTAATTTAAACTGCATGAGTTTGAATTTTGGAAAGTGCAAGCAAATGACTTTTGCTCGTTCTCGCTCGTCATATTTCTGCTACACGATTGGAAATCACAATCTGCAACTTATAGAAGCGGTTGATGACCTAGGAGTGTTTCTGGATAAGAAATTGATTTTCAATGCCCACATAGATCGTATTTGTTGTAAAGCCAGGAGCATACTGGGTGCAATAAAACGTTGGGTCAAGGAATTTACTGATCCATACATAACCAAGCTTTTATATACATCTCTTGCTCGACCAGTCTTAGAGTACGCATCACCGGTATGGAGTCCTAGTCAATTTTGCTAAATTAATCAAATTGAGTCTGTGCAAAAACAGTTTTTGCTGTTTTGTTTGAGAAATCTCCAGTGGAACCCGCTCTTAAGATTGCCGCCTTATGAATGTGGACTAAGGCTGATAAACTTACCTTCATTGGTTAATCGGAGGAAGATGATAAATGCTATTTTTATTCTTAATCTGATAAATGGGGTCATAAATTGCGAATATTTGTTAAGCGCTATTTTTATCAACGTTCCCAGACCTTCATCAAGGAATTATGCATTTCTTCAGCTTAGTTTCTGTAGATCAACTTATGCTCTGAATGAACCTTTCAGGCGTGCCTGTGCAGATTTCAACCTTATTTTTCCTGTGATAAATTTATCGGATTCCACACATTTAACTAAACAATTAATTTTGAATTTCTTATCAAACTACAATTATTAAATTGACTTTGCTTTCTTTCATATGCTATTTATTCGAAATTTATTATATCTATTTGAATTTACTTTATTGATTTCGGATTTTGTATTACCCACCAACTAACTTGAATATTGTTAATTATTGAAACTATAAAGTTATATTTAATGCTTAGTTCTTCTTTAATTAAATAAATAAATAATTAAATAAATAAATAAATATATATATATATATATATATATATATATATATATATATATATATATATATATATATATATATATATATATATATATATATATATATATATATATATATATATATATATATATATATATATATATATATATATATATATATATATATATATATATATATATATATATATATATATATATATATATATATATATATATATATATATATATATATATATATATATATATATATATATATATATATATATATATATATATATATATATATATATATATATATATATATATATATATATATATATATATATATATATATATATATATATATATATATATATATATATATATATATATATATATATATCCTGTCCTGATTGCAGTTGATTGTAAATACTTTTCTCGAGCGGAAGTTCTTGACGAAGCATCTGAAATTGAGTTTTGCTGTGTTTATGTTAAGTTGCCGAGCCTTTCAGCATATATTTGTTGTTCCTACGTCCCGCCAAATTCCGATGATGCAATTTATAATTCTCACCTTCTATGCATCAATATAATTTCTAAAAAATTGCTGCTAACGGATTGCTTGATTGCGTTTGATGATTTCAACTTGCCTCATGTCTGTTGGGATAGAAGTCCTGATGACCCATCTATTCTTTTACCGACTTCTCGAAATGAGACAGCGCATACCTTTTTAAGTGGCTTGTCATCACATGGTCTCTTTCAATTAAATTGCATACCAAACATTAATAATCGTCATTTGGATTTAATTTTTATTGATGATAAAGACATATTTGATATCCAACGTGCTGCGCCTTTAGTCTTTCCTGAGGATCTGCACCATCCTACTTTGGAATTAAAACTTTATAAACATGCATGGAATATTCCTCATCGCAGACATTACCATCATTAAATCAAAAAATTTTTCTTCAAAAAGACTAATTACGAGATGCTTAAAGAGAATCTTCAAGTTTTAGATTGGAACTGTGTTTTGCGCCTTGATGAAGTATCTTCGGCCTCATGTTTGGAGTCTGCTCTTAACCGTTTCAATCTTACGTTGCAGAGTTATTTAATATTGCAGTACCGATGAGACGCGTTACGGATCACCCAGCTCCCATTTGGTTCTCTAAGGACTTACGCACATTACGTAATTTGAAAACCAAATACTTTAGAAAATATTGCAAAAATCGCACTTCAGTCAATTACGTTAACTACATATATATGAGGTCTAGATATCAACGGCTGTGTAAAATTTCTTATATGAGTTACATTGAAAGAGTCAAATCTGCTGTGCGATCAAAGCCGCAGTTTTTTTGGAATTTTGTTAATATTAAAAGGAAGACCAATATTTTTCCGTCCTTTATGAAATTAAATGACTTGATGACGGATGATGATCAAACTATTAGTAACCTGTTTGCCGCATTTTTCATGTCAACTTATTCGAGTAAAGTTTACAATAGAGTTGATTACCCTTATAAAGTTTCTGTTGCATCTATAACTAAGCCTATAGTTAACGAGCTGATGGTTTTAAACGCCTTAAAGAAATTGAAGTGCTCCTTCAATCCTGGTCCGGATAACATTCCAGCCTGTGTCCTGAAATTTTGTGCTGCGGATTTAGCAAGACCTGTTGCCGCACTTTTTAATTATTCACTACTATTTGGTATTTTTCCTACTGCGTGGAAATCATCTTACATTATTCCCCTGCATAAGTCTGGAAATAGATGTAATATAGAAAATTACCGTGGTATTGCGAAACTTAGCGCATTGCCTAAGCTTTTTGAGCACATCATTACTGATCAGTTGTCACGGAGTGTGTATGCGTCTATTACACCATGTCAACATGGATTTTGCCCTGGAAGGTCAGCCACTTCAAACTTATTGGATTTTGTGTCTCGAACAGTGAATAATTTCAAATTAGCCAAACAAACTGATGTTATTTATGCTGATTTTAGTAAAGCTTTCGATGTTGTTAATCACAAGCTTCTCCTAAAACTTGAGTTGTTTGGCTTCCCAAATACAATTAT
>OZ016503.1:19660165-19676753 GCA_963966595.1 Physocephala rufipes
TATATATATATATATATATATATATATATATATATATATATATATATATATATATATATATATATATATATATATATATATATATATATATATATATATATATATATATATATATATATATATATATATATATATATATATATATATATATATATATATATATATATATATATATATATATATATATATATATATATATATATATATATATATATATATATATATATATATATATATATATATATATATATATATATATATATATATATATATATATATATATATATATATATATATATATATATATATATATATATATATATATATATATATATATATATATATATATATATATATATATATATATATATATATATATATATATATATATATATATATATATATATATATATATATATATATATATATATATATATATATATATATATATATATATATATATATATATATATATATATATATATATATATATATATATATATATATATATATATATATATATATATATATATATATATATATATATATATATATATATATATATATATATATATATATATATATATATATATATATATATATATATATATATATATATATATATATATATATATATATATATATATATATATATATATATATATATATATATATATATATATATATATATATATATATATATATATATATATATATATATATATATATATATATATATATATATATATATATATATATATATATATATATATATATATATATATATATATATATATATATATATATATATATATATATATATATATATATATATATATATATATATATATATATATATATATATATATATATATATATATATATATATATATATATATATATATATATATATATATATATATATATATATATATATATATATATATATATATATATATATGTTGTTATACATTATTGAAAAACACTATATTTAAAAATATAATTTTATGTTTATTGTATTGTTTGTTGAATCAAAATAATTTTCAGATTTTTTCATTCTGATAAAAACTCTAATATTGTAAACCACATTTTCTCAAATAAATAAAACAATTGAATTCTTAAATATTTGTAAGCTTCAATCAATCAATAACAGGTTATGGGCTTATCTGAGAAGAATGCAAGTATCCAGCAATTCAATGGAACGAACTTCGATAATTGGAAGTTTCGAGTGGAAAAGCATCTGTCTTCGATAGGTTGTATAAAAGCTGTAAGAGAGACAGCACCTATTGCAGAAGCTGAAAGGTCAGCATTTACTAAATTGGATGCATTGGCCCAGGATGTAATCATATCGTTCATACATGATGATTGCATTGAATACGTTAGAGAAAAGAAAACAGCCAGGAAAATGTGGGAGAATTTAGAGGCAACTTTTGAAAAGAAATCTGCATTAAATCAAACACTGGTAAGAAAAGAATTAGCAAAATTAAGATTACGTGAAGGTCAGGATATGAATGGACATATTTTAAAATTCGACTCACTAATTCGTCAACTGAAGTCTACAGGAGCTAAACCAGAAGAAGCAGATATAGTATCACAATTGTTTGTGACCCTCCCGGAATCGTATGATACTGTAGTAACGGCACTTGAAAATTTATCAACTGAAGAATTAACAGTATCCGTGGTTAAACAGCGTTTACTAGCAGAAGAAGCAAAGAAGAAACTAAGGCAAACCGAAATAATTGAAGAAAAACCTACTGCTTTCAATACTAAAAAGAAAGGAAGAAAATTCAACAGTAAATTTAATGGAAAATGTCACAAATGCGGATGGTATGGACATATGAAAAAGGACTGTCGTGATAAGGAAGCAAAAACAGCCACCGATTCAAGTATAAGTTTTATGGCAGATTCGAACATTAATTCAAGAAACAGAAGAAATGAAATAATATTCGCATTGGATTCAGGAGCAACAGATCACTTTGTCAAGGACATCACAATATTTACAACCTTGAAGGACATTGATGATCCTAAACTTATCAGCGTTGCAAAAGACGGCGATTTCATTACAGTACAAAAGTTTGGCACAATTGAAGGAGTAAGTAATACTGGAATTAATTTAAATCTTAAAGATGTATTATACAGTCCACATTTTCGAGAAAATCTCTTATCAGTCACAAAAATTGTAGAAGCTGGTATTAAAGTAAATTTTAAAAAGACTGAAGCAATTCTCGAAAAGAATGGACGTATAATAGCAACTGCTAAACGTGCTGGAAATTTATTTGAATTTAAGATAAGAACACAGAAATCCATGTCAAATTTAAGCAAAGAGGATACAAGTCTATTATGGCACAAAAGAATGGGTCATATAAGTAAACAAAATTATAATGAATTAGTAACCCATGATATGATAATAGGCTTACCGACACTAACGTGGCACAAATTTCCTTGTTTTGATTAACGTTGTTATGATTTATGTTCGTTTGCGTTTGTGAATTATTGTTTATATTGTGATGGTTTGGTAAATCTAACAATGATGTGTTGTGTGTAGTCGTATCATGTTGAGGTGAATGGAACATTTTATCGTCGGAGAGGAAGTTCAGAATTTTTGAAATGGTACAATAATTTGACAAAAATGGATCACAATATAACACGCAATACAATTCAACAATGGCTGCAGAAACAATTATAAATTTAAAAATTCGACACAGGAACAAAGTTTTTCTTTTTTTATGTGGATATCATATAAATTAAATTAAAAATTGATAAATATTTTAACCAGTTTGTATATATGGCAATGTATTGTTTATATATTTCATTAATAGTTTGTATTAATTTAATATTAAAAATTTTATTAATAAATAATTAAATTCAATATTAAATAATTTAATGTTCATTCTTCTTGGAATTATAATATTTATTATATTATGTTTTTAATATTTTGGGTTAAAATTTAATATACAACTTATCTGTTATCCTTTGTTGTTATTGCCGAGTTACTCTTGATTCCTCTCGATTTCTTTCTATAATCTTGATTTTTATTCTTGATTTTTTATTCTTTGTTTTGATTTGTTCTTGATTTCTTATTATATTCTATATCACGAACATGATCTGTCTGGTAACAGTCTTAGAAAACCGTATGGTAATGACCTCGATGCAAGTTCAATTCCTTTTTTTTTGTGGTTCAAAAAAATTTTTTAAATGTATTGCCGGATCGCCAGTTGTAGGGTCCGTGTCCAAATGAAATAATTTGAATTTTCTTAATTTATAGATTCCACGCCCAAATTGGATGGTATAAATTCGTTTGACTCTTTGTTTAATATCCGATTTCAATATTGTATAAATTCTCGAAGGTCTTTTTTATAAATTGATTTTATTTTAAACAAGAACGAATACACGTCTTGATACACAAAATGCTTTTTTTAATAGTAATGAATCGATTCCATAATAATGAAAATTGTCTCAATTGACAAACAAAATTGATATTTAAAAAACTGAATATGTATATATTTCTTGTTTACAAAAAGTTCAAAAATTTAAAGTTCAAACCCTACTGTAATATATTGCAAAATATGCGAATCTGGGGTAACAGAAAAGGATTCGGTAAATGAAGAGATGGAGGAACTTTTAAAAAAGTACTACAACATTCTCCGATCACTCGCTATGCAATCATCAAAGTGTCCTTCGGAATCCGGTGGTCAAAAAGTTAGAAATGTTAAGCTGGAAGATATTAAGATTCCTATATTTTATGGCGATATAAGAGAATAGGTTTCATTTTATGATCTTTTTATGAATTTGCTTCATTACTGTAATGATTTCTCCGATGTGGAGAAAATGTATCGTTGAAGTCATTATTAAAAGGAGAAGCTGGGAGGTTGATACAACATCTCAAAGTGATCGGAACAATTTATAATGTAGCGTTTGACTTGTTAAAGCAACGATATGAGAATAGGCGTCTTCTGTTCACAACGCAAGTTGACAAGCTGCTTGATCAACCAATGGTTAATGGCGAATCGGCGTCAGGAGTCAGGAAACTGCTTGATACCACAAACGTATGCATTCATGCTATTAAAGGAATGAATATAGAAATCAAGAATGCAGAGCCGTTTATCGCGAGAATAATTGTAAGAAAACTTGATAAAGATGGGCTCAGATTTTATGAACAAAGCGTTAAAAAACCAAGAGAAATTCAAAGTCTTCATGATGTGCTGCAGTTCTTAGAGCAACAATATCAGGCTTTAGAGGCATCGTCGAATCAGCAAAACAACATTAAAAAGTTCCAAAAAGTTTCGACTACGAAAAGTTTCCGAAAGTTTCTCTGCCCCGCAGATCTGTAAATATTGCCAGAAATCGGGACATACGATAACAACTTGTAGGAAAATGCTTGAATTGCCCGTGGAGGATCGAAGATCGTTCATCTATAACAAAAAGTTGTGTTTCACGTGCATGAACCATACTCTAGACAAAAAATGTCAAATCCTACATTCTAAGTGCAAGCACTGTAATAGAAGACATCATCATTTGCTGCATATTAATGAAACGAAGACGAATAACAAATCATCGGAAGAGATTAAGCCCAATACGTCTTATACGATGGCAACAGGCGAAGCTTCAGCGCGAGTGGTTTTGGCGACAGCACAAGTAAAGGTGCGATCTGCGAGAGGGGAGGACGCATCAGCCCATTATTAAGGATAACAGTTTAACTACAAAGTTACGCGTGGTTTTTGATGCCTCAGCAAAAACCACAAACAAAAAAAGCTTGAACGACATTATGTATACTAGACCCAGGCTACAAAAGGATATATATGACATAATCCTTAAATGGAGGCTATGGAGATACGTGCTGACGGCAGATGTGGAAAAGATGTATAGGCAGATCAGGCTAGAAAAAACTGATCAAGCATATCAACACATTTTATGGCGCGAGGGGGAAAAGGAAGCCTTAAGAGAGTATAAATTAACAACAGTAACTTATGGTACAGCGGCGGCACCATTTCTAGCTACAAGAACACTTCTCGAAATGGCGAATCGATCAGAAGATAAGGACATACGAAGAATAGTAGAAACTGATTTCTACATGGATGACTTGATGACAGGTGATGACACAATTAAGAAATGTCAAAGCATTCAGAGAAGAATAGCTGTTCATTTAGCAAAGTTTGGATTTCATCTGCGAAAATGGTTATCAAATAATTCGGAGATAACTAAAGGAGTTTCTAGAACAACGGCTAATGAAATAATCGAGATCAAGACCAATGAATATGTGAAAGCGGTGGGACTTCAATGGGATCCTGTGAGAGACGAATTTAGCTTTGCAACGAATCTAGCACAATGCAAGAGAATCACAAAGAGACAGGCTTTGTCAGAGGTAGCCAGGATCTTTGATCCCCTGGGTTGGTTAGCACCAGTGACGATTACAGCAAAGTTATTCATTCAGAAATTATGGATACAACAATCGGATTGGAATGAAGTGCTATCAAGAGAACTTGAGGAAGAATGGAACGAGTTTACAAAACACATTTCAGTGATTCAAGAAGTTAGAATTCCCCGGTGGATAAACACGGAAACTGACGAGGACTGGGAAATCCGTGGATTTGCAGACGCATCAGAAGGAGCTTACGCTGCAGTGGTATATGCAAAAGCCAATAATGTTGTTACGCTGCTGACAGCGAAAAGCAAGGTGAATCCAATAAAAAATAAGAAAACCTTACCGAAGCTAGAGCTATGTGCAGCCCATCTACTCGCTAGACTGTTAAAGAAAATCGCAGAAATAATTGATCGGAAGCACAAACGATTTGCTTGGAGTGATTCAACAATAGCCTTAGGATGGATAGAAAGTGGTAAAAATAAAGACAGGTTCGTTCGAAATAGAGTGAGCGAAATTAAATTCTTGGTTCCGGATGCAAAATGGAGTTATGTTAACACCAAAGATAACCCAGCTGATGTTGCATCTCGGGGAATATACGCCCATAAGTTTAAAGATCATCCGCTGTGGTGGAAAGGTCCAAGCTGGTTGTCAAAAAAGGACTATTCTTTGGCAGATCTAGAGATGGAAAAATGTGAAGCTTCTTCAACTATCATCATCGCGACGACATAATCGACGACTCATTTTTAAGCGGCTTGATAAATAAATACTCAAAGTGGACAAAGCTGCTAAGAGTGGTAGCGTACGTGCTTCGATTTGTGGGAAGAATTAAAGGTAAAAAGGATTTCGCTGTATATTTAACTGTTTCGAAATTAGAGGAGGCGGAAAAGGTAATAATTCGGCACCATCAGAAAACGGAATTCCATAGTGATATTGAAGATTTGAGAAGACGAAAATGCCTTAATAGAAGCAGTAAAATTTTGAGTTTGTATCCGTTTTTAGATGAATATGCGATTCTTCGGGTCGGCGGAAGGCTACACAATGCCAATATTCACTATAACCAGAAACATCCCATTATAATAAACAAGTCAAATTTAGCAACCGTATTAGTCCAGAAGGTGCACCTCGAAACGCTTCATGGAGGCAATCGACTGATGGAATCTATCATCAAAAGTCGATTTTGGATACTTGGATTAAAGAGAGAGATAAAGAAATGTATAAGATGTTGTCCAAAATGTTCCAGGTATCGTCATGAATGCACCAAGCAATTAATGGGTAACCTTCCAAGGGCAAGAGTGGCAATTTCGCCTCCTTTCACTCACACCGGTGTAGATTACGCGGGACCTATAGCTATGAGGTGCTCCAAAGGAAGAGGGCAAAAGTCCTTTAAAGGATATGTAGCAGTGTTTCTATGTATGTCAACAAAAGCCATTCACCTTGAAGCAGTAAGCGAATTGACAACGAATGCATTTCTTGCGGCGCTCCGGAGGTTTTTTGCTAGGCGGGGAAAAAGTGCTCATATGTATTCCGATAATGGCACCAATTTTGTTGGAGCAGAAAATAAATCGGATGCTGATTTTAAGGCGACCATTAGAAACAATTCAACTATAATACCAACGCTGGCAGAAGAGAAAATACAGTGGCAGTTTCAACCCCCAGGGGCTCCACATTTTGGAGGGATGTGGGAGGCAGGCGTTAAGTCTGCAAAATATCATCTTAAGGGCGTTGTAGGAGATGCTAAATTAACTTATGAGGAAATGAGCACACTTTTGGCTCAAACTGAGGCAACGCTAAATTCTCGCCCTTTATATGCAATAGAGAGTAGTGAAGATGTGGACGTACTGACACCAGGTCATTTCCTTGTTGGAAAACCGCTGTTGGAATATCCGCAGCCTATTGAAGATGTTCAATTATCTTCTTTAGATAGGTGGAAGTTAATTCAGAAAATGCGACAAGACGTCTGGAACCGTTGGAAAAATGAATATTTACACACCCTGCAGCAAAGGAATAAATGGAAATATTCTTATCCAAATTTAAAAGAAGGTGCCGTAGTAATCTTTAAGGACGAAACGACATCACCTTCCAAGTGGCCACTCGCAAAAGTTACAGAGGTTCATCCAGGCACAGATAAGGAGGTAAGAGTGGTATGAAAATAGTGCTGAAAACGTAAATGTGACAACGAAAATGCGAAAAAACCTCGCCTGCGTCTGGCCAGCGAAATATTACCATCTTAATGATACTTTTACTCTGGATGCTACTAAAGCCGCTCAAGGCGACACCAGACAAACTACATGGAACGTTTGGAGCCATAGTATCCGAAATATCAAAGGATACCGCCATATACATGGACAGCATTGGTCAAATAAAAAGGGCTTTTTCGAAGTGGAACATGGTCATACATTACGATCTAAATCCTTACCTAAGCGAAATAGACAGGATCCCGTCCTTTATAGAAAGTCTACAGCATTACTGCAAGTTGCTGAATGATTACAAGTCAACCTGTGAACCGATGACGGCAGCACTGAACCGGCAATTTAACACACTAAAGCAAAATAATGACTTGCTTATAAGTAAAGAAAGAAAGAAAAGAGCACGCTTTGAATTTGTAGGTTCTCTGTATCATATACTGTTTGGATTAATGGATGTTGACGACAGATCGAAGATGGAGGAAAACATGGAAAGAATCATCGAGAATGAGAGGAGTTTAGTAAATTTGGCTAAACAGCAAACATCAGTCGTCGATTCCACAGTCAACATATTGAAG
The DNA here is from genome assembly GCA_963966595.1 of Physocephala rufipes. Taxonomy (NCBI): domain Eukaryota; kingdom Metazoa; phylum Arthropoda; class Insecta; order Diptera; family Conopidae; genus Physocephala; species Physocephala rufipes. The sequence continues at coordinate 19,668,289 of OZ016503.1, forward strand.
AATACTACAGAGGAAGTAAATAGAAACTTTCAGTTGATGTCGGACCACCTTCAAAAGTTTTATAATGAGATAAATAAGAAACTAAATGAAGACAGGGTTGCCGTGCTTTTCCAGGTGATGATCTCACAGTTAAGCATGGTGATTTATGAATGTGCGAAAATACAAACGTCAATAATTAACCTTCTAATTGATATAAACCATGGCCATATAAATACACAGCTCCTGACTCCCGCTCAACTTTTGCAGGAGATCTTTGAAATTAAAAAGAATATACCAGAAAATCTTAGGCTTCCTGGCGCGGATTCAGACACTGAATTGAGCAGTATTTACAGTTCAATGGAAGCCAAAGGCATAATAATGAAAAAACGCTTAATAATAAGCGCGAAAATTCCATTAAGTGCCGGATTAGCAGAGATCTATAGAATGATTCCACTCTCAATGGAAAAGGACGGCCGCACCGTTAAACCCGTGATCAGCGACGATTACATAGTGTTTCAGTCAGAAAGCAGCCTGTATATGTTAATGTCAGAATGGCACTTGAAGGATTGCAAAAGGACGCGGAACGAATTATACACGTGTGCGGAAAACATGCCTTGGAAACCAGCAATCGGACGAGAATGCGAAATCGCCGCGTTAAAACAATTAAAGCGAGCAGAATGCAGATTTGAGGAGACAAGCCAGAGAAGTGTTTGGATACCATTATCCAATGTTAACCATTGGATCTTTAAAGTTTTTACGAATGTCTCACTGAAGGTCGATTGCGCCAGCGGAAAGGGCACATGGCTAGAGATTCCGTCCCAAGGAATTCTAGAACTCAAGCCTGGATGTGTTGCGACGTATGATAGGATTTCCTCGGCATCTTCTCAAACGTATGATTCAGATAGACCCATAAGAATAAAGACGGCATCGTGGATTAAAGATATTAGCGTAGTGCCGAATACGGATATAAGACCACTGGATTCTATGGCCATTAACAACAGTCAACAAATCGATGAGCTAACTCAGAAATTAAACAGGTTGGAGTCCACACACATCGAAATCAAAGAGCTCAAATTTCACACAAAAAGTGGGCATTTATCTCAGATTTTATTTATAATACTTGTAGCCATATTACTAGGTTGTTACGTAAGGTATCGCTGCTGTACATCTCCAGAAAGAATAAGAATAGATTTTTCGCCTCCTGCTATTTAATTTGGCCGGCAGAATGTTAAAACATATATTTTACCGGGAGTTTCGAGTTTCACACGCATCGTTTCGAGAGTTTCGAGTTTCACACGCATCGTTTCGAGAGTTTCGAGTTTCACACGCATCGTTTCGAGAATTTCGATTTTCACACGCATCAGCGAATAAACATACCTTTTTTATCACAATTTTTATCAGCAATAGATATATTGCTATATCAAGCAAATAGAAAAAATATATTTATAAGATAAACAACCCCTAATCTTGTTCGATCCTTCTTATCAGCAAGTAAAGAAACTCTATTTATATCAAAATACATTTACATAGCATAGTCAACGCAACTATAGTTTAAGTTAGTTTATACAATCTTAGAATTAATAAAATCAGTATCTTACAAATACTCGAGAAAAGTGATTTACTTAACAACAATTTCATATTTATATGACACTCCATTATCAAAAATACTAATGAGTGAAAACAAATATACAAAATTACTAAAAGAATTACCAGCATTAACGAGAGAACGAGAGACTATAGCAAAGCCGTAAAACATAAAACAGTACATCGACTACCTTTTTCAAAGCTACCTTTTTCAAAGCCACGACGGCTAGATCCAATAAACTTTAAAATCGCAAAGGCAGAATTCGAATTTTTAGTAAAATATGGCATTTTCTGACAATCCTCCCTACTATATATGGTGCCCAAAAAATATCCTAACGACTGGGGCCCTTGCGCCGATTTCAAGCGACTTAACGCGGTAACAGTTCCAGACCGATATCCTTTACCACATATACACGACGTAAATGTGAACATCCAAGGCAAATGTATATTTTCAAAATTAGACTTAATATGTGCATATCACCAGATCTCTATGGCGGAAGAAGATGGCTATAACAACTCCGTTGGGCATGTTCGAGTTTACTCGAATACTTTTCGGATTGAGAAATGCTGCGCAGACATTCCAAAGGTTCATAAACGAAGTAGTCAGAAAATTAGATTTTGTATTCGCTTATATCGACGATATCCTTGTTGCCAGTGAAAATGTGGTTCAACACACTGAACACCTGAAGATAGTTTTAATCGCCTAATAAAGTACGGTTTGAACATCAAACCATGTAAATATATTTTCGGGGCGAAAAGTATAGACTTCCTAGGACATAAAATTTCAGATAGAGGACCCCAAACATCAGAAGTAAATGTTTCAGCTATTCGGAACTATGGACGACGCAAAACAGACGCAACAATTCAAGACAAATTATTATCATAGATACATACCCAAATTAGCAGCAAAAGCTAGCATTATATATAATGTGATTAGCAAAGCGACAAAACGGAAAGACAAAACATTAGATTGGGACAAACACTGCATTAAAGCATTCGAAAACATCAAAGAGAGCTTCGCTTCGACGGTAATGTTGAATCAATTTAATAAAGTTGCAAAATTATCTATAACGGTGGATGCGTCAAACATCGTAATTGGAGGTGTCCCGCATAAACATTTTTAATGAGACATAACCCTTAGCGTTATATTCAAAAAAGCTGTTAATCACAGAGATGAAATACAGCGCTTTCGACAGAGAACTGTTAGCAATCTATTTGTGTGTCAAACATTTCTGACATCTCCAGGAAGGAAGACAATTTACAATTTTCAAGGACCGCAAACCTTTACCATCCGCAATTACATCTAAGACGGAAAGAAGTCGAAGTCAAACGAGACATTTAGACTACATAGCAATATTCACGGACGATACTCAAAATATTCGAGGAGATCGGAACATCGTAGCCGACACTTTATCACGTGCTTTCGAACTAAATGCCTTACAAAACATTGATTTCAACCCGAAAATTTTCGCGAAAGAACAACGAGAGGATCAAAATCTTAAAGATCTTGTTCTTAATAAAAACCGAAATTTGAAACTTCCCGGAAAACATTTCACATCCATCCCGGAAAACATTTCACATCCCAGAATGAGACCAACGCATCGGTAAAGTCATCTAGGTACTTGTGGGCCAATATATGTAGAGAACTAAATATTTGGTCAAAAGAATGTGTACAATGTCAAAAATCTAAAATAAACAGACTTACGAAACCAACAATAACGAAAATACCGATCCCAAAGGGCAGATTTGAACGTGTCCATTTGGACATTGTGGTACCACTACCTCCGTCCAAAGGCTATCGTTGTATATTAATCATCATTGACAGGTTTACCCATTGGCCTGAGGCATTCTCTTTACGTGACATTAACGCTTCTACTATAGCAGACGTATTTTTTAAACAATATGTTTCTCGCTTCGGAGTACCTCTTCAAATAACGACCTATAAAGGTACGCAGTTTACTTCAAAAATCTTCTGTGTGTTAACCAAATTATTAGGTGGCCATAAAATTATTACTTCGTCCTATTATCCGCAGGCTAATGGCATGGTCAAGCGATTGCATAGGCAACTAAAAGCAGCCATCACAGCTACGAATCATTCGGCTAAATGGCACGACTAACTGCGAATAGTTCTATTGGATTTGCCATCAGCCCTTAAGAAAGACATAGCTGCCACACCCGCAGAAATTGTTTACGGGCAAAATGTCCGTCTACCAGGCGATTTCGTCTTTCCAAGCCAAGACAATGATCCTTCCAATGTCTTAAACACACAATGTAACAATGATTATGACACATATATGCGGAAAAGCTTTGAGACTTGTAAATATGTTTTTGTCAGAAGAATACACAAAACATTACTTCAGCAACCATATGAAGGACCATACAAAGTTATAGACAGACAAGAATTGCTATAAATTAGAAATCGATAACACCATCCAAACAATCCCAATATGTACATTAAAACCAGCTTACATAGAACCATCAGTAGTTTCAAACACAAACAAAAAGTGTACACCGTCCCACACTAAAAAGAAAGTAACTTTTTTAGAGTATTGTAGGGTTATTCTTTTATTTTATTTGATTATACTTTACTTAGTTTGTTTAAGGAACTTTGATTTTAAAAATTATATTAAATTTTGATAACTTAAAATATTTATTCATTACTGAAAATTTTGTGAACAAGACAAGAGGAATAAATTTTTATCAATTTAATTAAAACGGTCATAATTCTTAAACTAAGGGTAAGGGACGAAAACTTTTTTGTTTTTAGTGATAATTGGACCACATTCAACCCACAAAGCAGTGCTCGAAAATAACTCTTATTTTCAAAACTTTTATTTAAAAGTAAACTTTTAGCTTTTGTTTTTAAAAGTAAAAGTTTACTTTTAACTTTTACTTTTATAAAAAAAAGTTAAAAGTTGACTTTTACTTTAATTTAAAAGTTTTTTTAATAAGAGTTATTTAAGACTGTTTCGTAATAAAAGTCTTTTGTTGATGAGGTAGATGGTGGTCAATACGAACTAACATTGAGCTACGATATGATAAAAAGAATGGATCTTAGTTGGTGGGTTGGAAGATGCAAATATATAGAAAATATTAAGAAATAGATTTTTTACATAGTGGGAAGTGGGCGGGGGCCACTCAATACCGCCAAAGAGGCGTTTCTTACGAAAAAATGACTTTGCGTCAATCGGTAGCAAATATCGCGAAACGAATATAAAACCAGGTGGGAGGGGGAGTGCCCGCCCCAAAAGGGGCGAAAGGGGCGTTTTTTACCAAAAAAACCACTTTGCGCTAATCGATAGCTAATATCATGATACGGATTCGGGACATGGTGGTACCTCCCACCTGGTTTTATATTCGTTCCGCGATATTTGCTACCGATTGACGCAGTCATTTTTTCGTAGGAAATGCCCCTTTGGCGGTATTGAGTGGCCCCCGCCCACTTCGCACTATGCAAAAAATCTATTTCACAATATTTTCTATATATTTGCATCTTCCAACCCGCCAACTAAGATCCATTCTTTTCATCATATCGTTCCTCATTGTTAGTTCGTATTGACCACCATCTACCTCATCAACAAAAGACTTTTATTACGAAAAAGTCTTAAATAACTCTTATTAAAAAACTTTTAAAGTAAAAGTCATTGAATAACTCTTATCGTAAAACTTTTAAAATAAAAGCCATCGAATAACTTTTATCGAAAAACTTTTAAAATAAAAGTCATTGAATAACTCTTATTTCATGACTTTTATTATAAAAGTCATAAAAGTTTCGACCTCTGCCACAAAGTAAATAAGCCGGGATAGGTTACATTTAAATAAAATTTAATTACTGTGATAAATTAATAATTAATTATTATGCAGGTAGGAGAAAGAAATCGTAAGTGATGTTTCGGTTAACTTAGGGCGCGACGATCTAGGTTTCTGTGAAACGTGCATGAGACAGTTGGAAACAAATAATAGGGAGCACTTTTTTCGAGCCACCAGGATGAAGCCAGAAAATTTGAGTGTTTTGCTGAAATTGCTAAAAACTAGACTGAAACGACGACTGAACAGATAAGCGATTGTTTTGGAAATGCGTTTATCGATCCCTATTTTGTAAGCAAGCATTCTATTATGAAGTTCCACGGATGATTAAATTTTTAAACATTTTCGGGTATCTGGCGCAAGAGTGCAATATAAATGTTTTAGCTCGGGCTCACAAAATTGGGATATTTTCAGTGCAAGAAGTTATGTATACTTGTGATTCTATCTGGGAAGAACTGCATGGCATGTACATAAGTCCGCCAAAGTGTACAGTTTGAGAGACGAATGTCAAAAAATTTTATGAAAAGAGTGATATGCAAAATTATCTCGGAGCGATTGACGGAAAACATGTGTCAATTATGTGCGTCGTCAAAGTGGTTCATTATACTTCAACTACTAAAGAACACTTAGTATTGTACCTCTAGCTGCCTTTGATGCTAATTATGCAGTTACTTTTGTTGATGTCGGAGTTCTCGGCAGTCAGAGTGTTGGAGATGAATTTTTCTAAGTAGTTCTTGGGGGAAGCAGATATTGGATGGGACAGTGAAGGTTTCCCTGATAAGTAGTTGCCAGATAGTTTTCAAAAGTTCCCATACTGCTTTGTAACCGAACGTAATGAACACATTATGAATTGCAAAGTCAAAATTTACCCGTCTACAGTGTCAATAAACATTTGTCAAAGGCGTGAGCATACATTAAGAATACGTTTGGAATTTTGGTAAACCACAGGAGAGTGCTTCACACCAAAGTTCATGCTCGTCCTGAAAACGTCGACAAAACTATTTTGGCAACGACTGTTTTTTAAGGTTAATTTTTTAACGTTAGAAAACGATAACTTTTACTTTAATGATGAGTTAGTGGGCAGGACTAAAACGGTGTTGAAATGGACGAAAATTGGAGAACAGAAACAAATTACCTGCGATAAGTAAGAGGGATGCGAAATCGATCTGCGAACGTGGCTTTCGAATTATGAAATGAACTGAAAGACTATTTTTTCCGAAATAACAAAATGTGTAGGTATTTAATTTGTATAAGTCTTCTGAAATTATAAAAAATGTTCTTACCATTTTGATCATCTGTTCGCAAATGAGTACGTGCCCAATGACGTTGGCTTCATGCCCATAATGGTAACAAACAGTCAACAATATATTTTTTTCAGCATTAATTATTTTTTATTCGTAGTTATATACCTTACGCATTTTATTCATATATTATAAAGTTAAGAAAATCACAATAAAAGTTGGGTTTCACCGTTACCTATCACAACAAAGACTAAAATTTGAAAACAATTATTTAAATGGGATTATGTGTGTATACACATGGTTTAAAAATTAACTTAAAGCATGAACTAAACTAAGGGATCGTCACTTCAATGCCACAGCAATATTTTTTCCTTTGTTACAATTGTTGATTGTGTTGTGGGCCAAGCGATTGCATTCTTTATAAATGGTGTGCTTGAGCAAGGGAGGAATGCTTGCGTTGGCTATTTCCTCACCTAGAGTAGCAAAATGCGCCCCTAGTGGATCGCTTTTTTGCTTCTTTAATAGTATCGTCGTTAATGCAGAAATATTCTCTGCCGTCGATCACATAAAGGCGGAAAATTCCTTCTCTTCCTGAAAAACTGCCGAACTTTAGAAAGATTTAACACAAATGATGAAATGAGACATATTTAATACCTCATATCATATTTAAAGTCCATATTGTCAGCACATGCGGTATTGTTTAGGAGGTATACGTCTAAGCTATGAACCTTTGCATGGCTTCTTTGAATAAGTAAAAGAGAGATACCCATATGTATAGTAATTTTCCAACGGTTGGACATCTACTTCGACATATTTCCTAATGAAAGAACTTATTTCCTAGAAATAACTACTTACTTCGTCACGCTTTCGTTTCCGGATTCCACTTCTTTTGCTGCACGATTCCGTGCTTTTGCTGCACATTGGTGATGGAGGTGACGGTGATGGCGACGGCGAAGGTGGTCTCAGTGCTCCTGAAGGTGGCTCCGCTTCTACATTTTGCATTGCTTCGCCTGCCCAGATTTCCTCTGTTGTATTTTCTAGATTGGTGACTGTACTGAAACATTTCTAGTATTACAAAGTATTCAACAATACAAAAGTAATAAGAGCTAACCTAATTTGGTGAACATCATATAGAAAGCTCATTGCTGGAGTGTATTTCCAATCTTTGTTTAGTAATGCAGTACTGCCCGATGGAAGCGAAAATTTGCTTTTGACCCACCTGTGACCCAATTCGACCGGAATATTAAAGGGTTATTTTAGAAATATGCACTCCTTGCTTGAATTGGACTTACCATCAGATTTCAGGTGTTAGCCAATCTGTGTCGATTTACTGTTTATATGAACCATGTTTTTATATTGGTTTTTCCTCAAAGTGTTCTATTCTTAAGTGTTAACTTTTCCTCAAAGTGTTCTATTCTTTAAACACAAAAAATCTGTTCAATGAGGACAATATTAATAAAATTATAAAATACGTACGAATTTCCCTTAATTGGTACTGGGGAAGATAGAACGAACTATCACATTTGCTTGCAGTTCAAAAAGAAGATGAACAAGACGAGCGCTGCAACCAAATAGAACATTTAATAGCATTTTCGATAACGCCGGCGGAGGCACCTGCCAATATTCTATTTTCTCAATTCCCATAAGACCATTCTCCAGATGGTCTATTTTAATTTCACTTTATCGGCTGCTGGTGACTTATATTCACATTCCTTACCTGAGGCTGTTCATAGCCTGTGTTTAAGGGTATCTCCATATTCTGGAATGTCAGCATTTTTCTCCCAAATTTAGGGTTAGGCCATGGTCCAGCATGTAGTCGACATCTATAATTACCTCATCTACTATTGCAGCCAC
>OZ016503.1:19676953-19734071 GCA_963966595.1 Physocephala rufipes
ATCTGAATGTAGCTCCATTAGTATTCCAAATCGCGTGACACAGTTCTGCGCGAAAGTCTAAGCCAAAGTTTTTGCCTTTTGATTCGGTATTGCGTATACTTCTGGCCACTTGCTGAAGTAGTCCATTATAACCAGCACATATTTGTTTCCTGAATCACTGGTGGGAAACGGGCCAGCAACATCTATAGAAATGCATTCGAATGGGGATCCCGAATTGTACTGCTGCAGTCTTCCTCTACTCCTCGTTTTCGGACCCTGGGCCGCCATGCATTGCGGGCAGTTTTTAATCCACTCTGCAACTGAGTCCTGACAGTTCACGCAGTAGAACCGCTGTTTAATGCTTTGGCCAACGGGCTTTCTGGTGCCATCTCTTCCTTAGTCGGCCTCTTTTCTATTTCTTTTCCTTCCATTATTTTCACCAAGTCTGCGTCCTCCAGCTGGCTCCTCCTGACCGCGCTGGGCTCCCATTCATCAGCAAGATGTAGACTCGTCAGTCGGATGTCGACTATACCTTCGCTCCTCTCGGCTTTGGAGCAATGAATGCATTCCAGCGCACATGGACGTCGAGAAAGTACATCAGCGTTTCCATGTTGCCCACCTCTCCGATGCTGTATTTTGAAATCATAGTTCTGCAACCTTTCTATCCATCGTGCAATTTGTCCTTCCGGATTTTTGAATTGGAGCAACCATCTGAGTGCTGCGTTGTCCGTCCTCAAGCGGAAATTCGGTCCATAGAGGTATTTGTTAAAATTTTTCACGCACTCGACCACTGCCAAGAGTTCTCGTCTTGTGACGCAATAGTTCCCCTCCGGTTTTCCAAGGACTCGACTGAAGTATCCGATTACCTTTTCCTGGCCATTTATAGTCTGCGACAGCACACCTCCTATTCCATGGGCGCTGGAATCTGTGTCTAGAATGAACATCTCTGGAACTGGGTACGCTAATATTGGAGCTGTACAAAGCAATTTCTTCAGCTGCTGAAAAGAACTTTCCTCTTCCTCTCTCCACGCGAATTTGCAATTTTCCCTTGTCAGATCGTGTAAGCTCCTTGCCACATTAGCAAATCCGGGCACAAAACGTCGGTAGTACGTGCAAAGCCCAAGGAAGCTTCGTACCTCATGCACATTTGTGAGTCGAGGCCAATCTCGTTTATTTTGTCCTCCTCCGTATGTATTCCTTCAGTTGTGATCTTATGACCCAAGTCTGTCACATCGCTTTTAAATAGATTGCATTTCTTTGGGTTCAGCCATAATCCAGCCGCCGCAATTCGTTGAAAAACTTCCTCCAAGTTCTCCAGGTAGTCATCGAAATTCCGGCCCATGACGATGATGTCGTCAGGATACACCAAACATGTTTTCCAATGGAGTCCTTTGAGCACGTGTTCCATTAATCGCTCGAAAGTTGCTGTAGCGTTGCATAATCCAAATGGCATCACTGAGAATTGCCATAACCCATATCCGATACTAAAAGCAGTTTTCTCGCGGTCGGATTCTTCGATTTCGACATGCCAATAGCCACTTTGCAAATCTAGCGTTGAGAACCATTTTGCTCCAGCTAATGTGTCTAAGGTGTCGTCTATCCGTGGCAAGGGGTAGCAATCCTTCTTTGTGATATCGTTCAATTTCCGGTAGTCGACGCAAAACCGGGTGCTTCCATCTTTTTTCTTAACTAGCACGACCGGTGAACTCCATGGGCTTGTTGATGGGTCAATAACATTTGCTTTACACATTTCCTTGATTATCTGGCCCGCTTCCTCTCGTTTTGCTAGCGGAACTCTGCGTGACGCCTGCCGAATTGGTCTTGTGTCGCCAGTGTCTATCCGATGCTTTAAGATGGAGGTTCTCCCCAGTTTATTGCCATTATTGGCAAACACTGAGCTGTATTTCTCCAGCAGTGGTCTCGCTTTTGCCCTTTCTGGACCACTCAACTCATCGAACCAGCTTCTCATTATTGAAGTTTCCAAGCTTCCTTTTCGCACCTCCTTGCTATAATCCTGCTGTTTATTGTCACAGCTCACCACAGCTTGGCATTGTCCGATTATTGCTCCCTTGTCCAAAGTGATCGGCAATTTAAACTCGTTCATTACTCGAATTGGGATCCGCTTATCCTTTCTCATTTGTACTAAGGTTCGTCCAACCAATATATTCCTCGCTTGATCTGATGGTTCTACTACCCACAGCTGGTTTGTCCCACAATTTCCTTCGACGTATGCCCACGGGATTGCTTTGCACTATTGACGGTAGCTTACGCTCGCATTCCTGATTTGTGGCTGCTCATATCCAGTGTTAAGCGGTATTTCCATGTTCTGGCACGTAAGCATTCTTCTTCTCAAATCTAAGGTAAGACCATGGGCCAACATAAAGTCCACGCCGATTATGACTTCTTCCATTATCTCTGCCACCAAGAAAGTGTGAATCACTTCTAGCGTTCCTATGTGAACGGTACACACCACTTTCCCAGAGAGCGCAGCTTCTTCTCCTGTACCTGTTCGCAGTTTACAGCCAATCAGCGATTCGATATTATCTCCTGCTAGGTCCGATCGAACGATGGAATGAGTTGCACCAGTATCCAACGTAATGATCCGCGATCGTCCACTAATAGTCCCGTTCACGGTTAAATTATTGCTTCCTCGATGTATTTGTGCGACGGATACTGTGGGGCCATCAGTAGTGGGAACCAGCTCTTGCCCCTTTGAACTGGTCCGTTTTAGTTTAACGGCTTCTTATTTTCGCCAACACCATTTGCATCTTCGGCGGTTCTCTTTCTTGGATTTTCATTTCTCTTTCCAGCAGCATTACAATTCCGTGCGATATGTCCTGTTTTTCCGCAGCTGTAACATTCAATTTCCTTATCTCTGCGCAAGACTAATTGTGACATAGTCTGCATAAGATCCTTCATGGTCTTTTCCAGAGATTCATTCGGTTCGACCTCCAGCCGGTGTACTTTGTGCGCCTGTTTGCTGAGAAGTCCGGCTGTTTCTTGTGTCAAGGCCAACGTTACTGTTTCGGCGAATGTTTTCTTTGGCGTGGAGTAAACTGCACGTTTGGTATCCGTATGCCGTATCCCATTCATGAATGCCTGAGCTTTAAGTAATTCGATTACTCCTGCTGGTGCATCTGCGTTGGCCAAATGTGCGAGGCGCTCTATCCCTTTTGCGTATTCTTGCAGCGACTCGTTAGCCCTTTGCTGGCGATTCATTAACTCTATTTGGAATATTTGCTGCCTATGGTCGCTGCCATAACGCCGTTCGATTGCTGCCATTAACGCGTCGTAATTACCACGTTCATTTTCAGGAACTGTTTGTAACACTTCAGCGGCGGGACCTTTTTGTGATACTACCAAAGCTGCAACTTTCTCTGCCGTAGACCAGTGATTAGTTCCTGCTGTTGTTTCGAATTGTAGTTTGAAAATTTTGAACGGTACTGTTCCGTCAAATGTGGGCGCTTTCAATTTCGTAGCACTGGTAGCTGCATCTGGTCCATTTAACTGTCTTTCATGGATTTGACCCTCCAGTCGCACAATCTCTGATTCCAGCCTGTGGATTTCGTTTTCCAATTTCGTAGCACCTGTAGCTGCATCTGGCCCACTTAACGGTTTTTCATGAATATGACCCTCCATTCGCGCAATCTCCGATTCAAGTCTGCGAAATTCGTTTTCCAAGACATCTTGTCTGGCCTGTAGTTGGCCAGAATTTCCCTCGAGGTGTAATAGTTGCTCCTGTAATTGCGAGGTATTTTGTGCCAACTGCTCCATGCGTGTGGAAATTTGCTCCTGCAATTGAGAGGTGTTTTGTGCCAGCTGCTCCATGCGTGAGGAAATTTGCTCCTGCAATTGATAGGTGTTTTGTGCCTGCTGCTCCATGCGGGTGGAAATTTGCTCCAGCATTTGTGCCATAGCTGTCAAAAGCATATTCATATCGAATGAAGATGTCTGCTGTTCTATGGACTGCTCCTCCACTTTTGATGAGACTTCGAAAGAAAACTCGTATCCATCCACATTGATGCCTTCACTCTCCATTGCATTTCGTAAGCGTAATTGCAGATCTGTTTTATTACCTGCTAAATGCATTCCGCGAGACTCCAACTCGCTCTTTAGCTGAGGTATTTTTAAGTCGGCAAACTTCACCATGTTTGGGATTAATCGGCAATCCCACTTCTGACACCAATTGTTACGTGTGTTTCTTCTTCTTAACTGATTTTTTAAAAACATTAGTTTTTTCAATAGATAGGTTATAACAATAAAATATATATTGTTATTATATCTTCATTGATGCATTCCTTTTATGCCCTCTAATTATAGTTTATAAGATGTAACTACATTTATAGCGGTTCGTAAACTGAAGCCAATTAATCAATTAAAGTCACTGCACGCTATATGAAAATTAAATGTAATAATTTTGTATAATTAAAGAATATCCATTGTCTTTAATGCACCATCTTCGCCTACATCTCGAAAAGTATATGCATCGCATATTATTGTAATTTTGTTATTCCACTCTGAGCGTTTTCTCGGGTACAATTTTTGGAACTTTGTGGTGCTCCCAAAGAGGAATTTGAGGGCATTGCACTCCTGTCCAGGGCATAGGTACCACGGGCACATCATTTAGTAGCCAAATCTCACTTGAAATATCGTTGGCTATTAATAATTAATTTTTGGCAGTACTCAAATGAGAACTAGAGTTAATATTAATAGAACTGAAGTCAATATCGATAAATGTTAACATAATTAATTCTTCACATGATATTCTCATGAAATGTCATACGTGACATAACCATGGTGAACTACGAATTCATATGCAAAAGCGTGTACGTGTGTTTCGATCGTGTAAAATTTTGCCGTTGATGTCTCAAAATTTTTTGGGAGAAAAGGGTTTCCTATTTCATTATCTCCGGCTTCGGTCGCGTAAAATTTTGTCGTTTTTTGCCACTATTTTTGTGTGGAAAGGTTATCTATCTCGTTGTATCTCTTCAGGGAGTTTTTTGCGGAGTATTTTGTTATATTAATTTGTTTTATAAAAGTTGGACCTGTAGACTTTTCTTAAGCTTACTTTTCCTCTGCAATAATCTTTAAATTTTGATGTCGGAAAAATTAATATGTGGAGACTTCTTCGGCTTTCAAGTATGCAGTTTAGTTTAAATGTGTATGATTACGTCGGTTTAATTGCAAAGAATGACATATCACGTGAAACCTGTTTTTAGGAAGCTCTAAGAAAGATGCGAGATATGGATGACAAAATAATAACTACGTTGAATACATCATTTCCAACAGAATCGTTCAAAGGGCAAATAGATCCAGAAAAAACTTGCAATGAATTGTATACGAAATTGTTGACCGGTCATCGGAAGAGAGAAGTTGCGATTAAGAATTGTATCTTGATATCCAGCAATATATTAAAAGAATATCAAAGTCAGCAACAACTTGCACCCGACGATTCGCACATCTCAAAAAATATTAAAGTAGAACACAGAAAGGTATAGTGCCCAGAATTTCTTGTATAAAACTTGTCCAGTCTTCCTTGTTTATTTAATGTCAATTAAGAGCAGGAAATAACTAAGATCTGATGTATACCACCGCAAAACTATGGAGAATATGACACCAAGCATCAACCTAGTGAAATGTAAGGCATAGGACATTTAAGGACAATTCTTAAAGCAATTAACCTTGATATTACTGAAACACAGAATGGCACGCCACCTGCTTTAAATCGAATTTAACAAGGGATGACGGAAATTCGATACTGTATCTTTCACAAGCAATCCATTAATATTGACCATTTGTTTTATTGTGTTAGATTTGCAGTTATGTTGTATGTATTCACATAGTGGATAACTAGAGGTCGTTTAGTCATTTCAGTTAACAAAATTGGTAGTTACAAAATATGTGGGCACCTAACGATTCTAATTCCGAGAGATCTAGATCTTCATTAATGTTCTTTTTCCGAGATTCATTTCATTCATTCATTTCATAGTCGCCAAAATTAGAGTACCGTTGCACAAGCAATATGTTCGTATCTTGATATTTGTAGTTTGAGCACTGCGTTGTCATTCGTTGTCGCGTTAGGCTCATATGAAGCTTGGTTTTTTCTTGTCATATATTTGTCGGAATAGTTTAGTAATTACGTTTCTTAATGAATCGGAACCATAGTGACGAAGTACCAAAGGGACGGGATAATTTGATTCCATTTAATTTTTCAAGGAAAAGCAAGTATAGTAATTAAGTTCAGGATCCTTCGATTTGAACAAATTAAGTTATAAATTTATTGACGATTCTTACTAATTCAACAAAATTTTTTTTACATTTCACCTAATTTAAATTATTAAATATGTTCATCTAAAAAATATGTTACTTTTCCGAAAATTTATTTACTTAGTAATAATTACTCGTTTAAAAATTATGTCTTTTCAGTTACGCACCCTCCAGTCTGAGCTTAATATCGAAGAAATAATCAAGGCTAGAACCTTGAAAGCAGTGAATGAACGCTGTCGATCATTAATTTTTGTTTAATTATGGGAAATGAGGATTGTTTTATACTTGTAAATCTGTAAAGTTAATAATTACCAAGTTAAAGTAAAGAAACACAAAACCAACATTATTGATTTTTATTTTCCTTTTAAATATATGTATATTACGTATGTATTACTCTATTTCATAACCACTTTTTGAAAATTAGGCCAATAACTCCAGCAGGAAACCCTGAAGTAATCAGCAATCCTATTTTGTGAGTTATAATCAATTGTAAAACTCCTTAGGACTTGTCAAATCTCGCGGCATGAGCTGCCTCCGTGAGATTGAAAATCTTTGAATTTTATATTTCGATTTTTCTTTAAGTGATTCTCGCACTTCATTTAAAATGATAAACTTATTATTTCGTGATTTTTAAATTCTTAGTGTTTGTACATTTGTATGAATTTTCTACAGGCAACTCTAAGACTCTAAATCTAAGCGATTTAGGTTATTAATTATTTGGAAATATACAAAGCAAAACAGATCGAAAATATGTCGTGCTGCTGAAGATAATTTCCTAAGAAATTTGCCGATATCGACGCCATCAAAACAGCCTCAACAGAATACCAAACAATTCCGTATTCTACATATATACACTATCTTATCTACAGAGTAGTTTGGGAGGCATCAAATGAATTCAAACACCTCCGAACAACCAAAAACATTGCTGAAAGTGATACCAAACTGCTTATGTTGCATATCTTAAAATTGGAAATTGTAATCTTACTTATTTTATTTCGAAACAGAAACTAAAAAAGTGAAAATCACATATCCGATTTCCGGAGCACACTTAATTTTAATAATATTGTTCTCCGACATACACGTTATTAAAATACTCGTTTTTTATAGCTTGAGGACATTTTTAACGCCTACTAATTCCTCTGCCTCTGCCACCTCGACCACGGGAACTACCGCGGCCACGAGCACCACGACCTCTCCCACGATGACCTTTAGCAGCATCTTTCTTTTTGGCTTTTGATTTTGGTGTGTCATCGACTAATAACGTTTCCAACGGCAGACTATCTGGCAAGATAAAATAACGAATATTATTACCTCTGATGCTCAAAGAATCTAGTTGGACCGGATCTCTGTGCTTTATGGTCATTTTAACTGATTTTAAATGTGTATTCATTGCAACATCTACACCTGTAATAGTACCATGAATCTGGGTGCCATTCTTGAGCTCAATAGTAGTCGTTTCATGGCTAAGCTTCATAAGAAATCTAAAAGGGAACACATTAATATAAACATTACTCAAAGTTTAATTTTCTTTTACCTCACAAGTTTCATTATCTCCTCAGTTAAAAAATTCACAGTAGAAAATTAAGGATTTTGTGTTGAAACTTCTAACAAATGTAAAAAGCCGACGCCGGACCGCCAATAACAAAAATAAGCTTTGATAAATAGGAAGGACACTACGGTAATCCACAAGCAACTGTCACATACAACAGAGGTAAAACGATAGAACACTAGGCACATGCACGCATGCATTTCACTAAAGAATCACGTTTCTCGGAGAAAATTTTGTACTTCGACAAAAAATCTCGTACTTTGCCGGCATATCAAGCGTGTGTGCGCATAAAAACAAAAGAATTCCATGCAAAGCGTTACAAGCTGATATATAAATTTAATTTTCAAAATACATATTTGAGACTGGCAATCATAACACATTTATAACATTCAATTTAGCATTATTTGTTTGATGAAATATATTTTATTGAATGTATTTAGATGCGGTATATATACAAAATCGTGAAAGAGTTCATATTTCCCTTAGGTTCCTATTTATAGAGTGCTGCATTAATTTATAAGAAGACAAAAGCAACAATATTGCACAATAATTCTGTGAATAATAGATGAGGAAAACATCCTTTAACTATAAACACAATCCCGCGACTGTTGTCGAGGTGACATATTAAAATTCTGCTTTCACTGAAGTTAGCAGAGAACGTCTATAGGTTTATTATAAATTAACTCCCTTATTCTGGTTGAGTGACAAAACTCAACTCAATGACACATGTCATTCCAATGACTTATGTCACAAATAGCTATTCGGGTTAAAATTTAAAAGCTCTCCGGAGGACATGTCATTTTTATTGTTATGATCTCAAAAGTAGATAACAAGAATGTAATCAAGTTTTGAGAACCAAAAAACCACTTGCAATAACATAAATTCAGTGAAATAGTATTTGCATTCATTATTCTAACATTTTGTGTATTCATTTTGAATTATATTGCATTCAAAGGTTAGTCAATGCGACCAATACAATAAAGCAATTCATACATAAAAGATGTTTATTTCAAAATTATTTCAAAAACCCGTTGCCCATTTTTATATACGTCAAAATTAATAGAAAATATTCTTATTCAAAGTTCGAACCATACTCTCTTGTCTAACTTTTCCTGTTGCTTCTCAACTTTTAAATACTACATTGAGTGATATCCTTCCAAGTATAATTATGCGAAATAGTTGAGAAGCTGCCGGAAAAAGCAAATGAGACAGAACGAATCGAATCTTGAATAATTGCTATCAATGGTGAATATAAAGAGTTTTCGTGCTGTCACCGCTTAACCAGAATACCGATCACAAATTTGGATGACAAAAATTATAACAAATTTGTTATAAATTACTTGTGTCACAGCTCGCTAGAATAGGGGGGTAAATGTTTGTTGACTGAAATGCTTTGCAAAACGAGACAAGAAATTTTGGCTTAAGTTTATTGTGGTAGAATTATCCTTAAAAAACAAAAATTATTTGCCAGCTTATTATATAATTTGCCTATAATCATAAACCATATGAGATATTATAAAATATACATCGTTTTAAACAATTATAGTGCCTTTTGATTCTGTATCTTAAGATTTTACACAAAAACATAAACTTTTCCCTACTTTAATTTTATATTTAGTACCTTTTTCCTACATACCATTTTTTACCCAAATAATGTATAAATACACTATTCAATTCAATTCATATTTTTAAACAGCACCTTCTTAGCTTTATGCATGCCATTTTTCAAGAAAATTGTTGGATGAATTTGCGAGGAAATTTTTTTATATTGCAATGATAATGTCCTATTGTGTAATTTAATTCCTGCCAAATTTCACTTTTTCTAAATCGTTATTTATGCATCCGCGGTTGCGTTTAAACATCAGTTATTCTCCTTTACATAATTTTTTCGGGCATTTTTTGCGTTCAATACGTAATGCAGTGAAAAAAATAATACAGTAAAAATAATAAAACAATAATAAAATTATATTTACAAATATTCTACGTGCTGGGAGTTGTGATTCTTGCTGCGGGCATATAAAGACATAAATAAGTAGTTTTTAGCTTTATAGCTTGAACACATAGAAATTACTGTTTCTGCCGGCAGTAGCAGAAATTTCAAAATTTACATTGGCTCTTATGGGAAGTGAGAAAAAAATAATATCTGTCGGCAGTAAATTCAGTTTCTGCCAGGTAATAGATTAAAAATTTCTATTTTTACTGTCGTCTGCTACCCTTGTTCTTCTTATTTTGTCTTTGTTTTTGTTTCTTATGTGAACTGTATGAACGGAATATTCTTACACAAACTTCTTGTTTACATTTTGCAAAGCATTTTGACATTTACTGCCCTCTGTCCGAGAAGTCTATGTGTTCAATGCTGAAATGCTGATACTGCCGGCAGAAGCAGTAATTTCTATGTGTTCAAGCCATTACTGTCTTGAAAATGTGTTTTCTCCTCAATTACTGCATGGGTTTCGAAGAAAGTACTAAAAACGAAAATATTATGTGTTCTTGATAAGTAGACGTTTTTCGCCAAAAATATTTAATCACATAGATGAAGGATTTCATCGCTGGCATTTTAGTCACTTTAGTTTACGAGATACAGCTAAAAGAATTTTGAATTTCAAAACCTAATTCTCGGAAATTAGGCGGTCGATAAAAACATGGCTACTGTTTGTGTTTTCAACAACAACAACAATGACAGAAGCAATTGTCAAGAAAGGTGTTTTCGTATAAAAGTATCCTGTTCCGAAATTTTCAAAACAGTTTATAATTAGAAAATTTTAATTATGATCTTGATATGTAATTTTAGAGTAAACAAACAGGGAAAAGAGAAACAACACAAGCGACTACGAAGAAAACGTTAAAAATTTTTATACTACTCATTTATCATAAATGTTGATTTATTATCAACGTTATAAAAAACGACTTTAGCCGCATAGGTACACCATATCTCAAACTGGCAGCATTATAAAAAATTATAATATAAATATACTTTGTCAGAAGGTTAGTGAGTTTAACGCCTGTTTTTACCCATTCTACCACGCCAAAATAATGAAAACTAGTGAATAATTTTTTTTATCAAATGATTACTATACAGGATCCCCGTTTCTCGGGGAAAATTGTTGTTGTTTTTGTAGACAATAACGACGACACAACTTTTGTCACTAGCCAGATATCGCTGAATAATATCCTTAAAATGTATAATGTTTCACTAATATCTGATAAAGTAAAAAAGTAACTTTAGCGGATTGACCAAAAGGAAGCCACTAAAAATATGCTTCAGTTGTGTAAACAAACCTTTTTATGAAAAACGTATATTTCTCAAGGAAATTCTACATGTTTTTAGTACATTTTTCGAGTTTATTAAATTTTCCATTTTGAAAACATTTAGAAAGAAAAATTTCCTAGCTTGCTGTACATGTTTTTCGCATCGATATCTATGCATTCATTTAAGACAAAATACATTTAAAATCTCACGGCTGCTTCTGTATAAACATCTCTTTCCATAATAGGGGGTACACATTATCGAACTTGCCTGTCGATCAAAAAGCTTCAGTTTTGACTGTAGGCTAGCAACGGCCAAACGATCAGTCAAAGCGAAGCTCAAATCGTCAGTCAAGCTGTAAAATTCGATTTATTCGTGTATCATGGAAAAGAAAAAAAATCGGGTGCGCATTATTTCTTATCGCGATAGGGGAAAAAGAAAAAAGATCAATGAAAAAGAAAATATGGGTAAAACAGTGGATCGGATCCAGGAAAAAAATTCCCATGTAAATATTTTAAAAGAAATAAATGACACTGAGCCCATGGATTTTAATAATTATTTCCGAATGACGAATAAAAATTATAAAATTTGGCTGGCACTCGTGACTCCACTTATTAAAAAGAATGATACAACAATGAGAGAAGCCATAAGCGTACACGAGCGGCTAGCTGTGACACTGCGTTTGACATCTACAAAAACAAATATGACGTCTGACTGCCATTCAACCACAAAAAATTTGTGTTTGATTGTTGACTGACAAAAAAGCGGCCACACTATCAGTCAAAGCGAAATTTGAGAGAATTCGAGCAAGACTGACAGTCAAGTTCGATAATGTGTACCACCTATTATAAATAAAATTTTGTTTTCAAAAAAGTTGTTCATATATGGTCTTGCGAAGTGGCAAAGACTACAAGCCCTATTTCGTAGAACACTATCGTGCTTTTCACAATAGTATTGGAGATAACTGTAACCGACCATGCGCTTTCAGCGCGAAAATCCACGAAAAACTTATGGAATGTGGAACAACGGCTGTTTTAACGCAACCAACGTTTAACGGTTGCATAAACAACGATTTGGAAGACGAGTGAAATTGAAGGGTACCAAATATCGAAATATCAAAATAGGTCATGGCATGTTTTGACATTTGCTGCCTGCTATTCGATAAGTTTATGTCTTCAATGATTAAATTATGCTCTCTGCCGGCAGAAAGCAGCGTTTCTATGTGTTCAAACTATTATGTGAAGAAAAAACATGGATGCTTGAACGCTACGTTGCATAAATAACGACTTAGAAAATGTATAAAATTGGGAAGTATTAAAAATCCAAATAGGAAAATATCATCGCCTTATAGAAATTTGGGAAAAGAATTATTTCGAAAACTCACCACCATTTTTTCATGAAAAAATTACGCGCAGCTAAGTAGTTGCTACTAAGAGATCTACTAGTGCTGAGAACCATCGAGCAAAAACTATCAAGATATTCGACAGTTGTAAATTATTCATTTATTCGATAGTTTTTAGTAATTCAGAAAGTATTTCAACGAGTGATCTGCTTCCAATAATTAACTATTGCTAGAAACTATGAAATAATTCAACCATTCGCTAATTCTTAGTAATTCAGAAACTGTGTAGCGAGTAGGAGTCGATACCCAATTAAACAACCAACATCAACGAGTTAGTTGATTATGTTATAAACACATAAGTTGGACTCAAATGGTTCTAGCGAATAAAAAAATAATTCGGTAGTTAAAATCATTCAGTAACTAACAGAGATATCGTATCTAAAGCAATTAAAACATTGTCGTTTATCAAGTCCATCTTCCGTCTTTTCATTGAATGCTATTGGCCCAAGTTAATGAAAATATTTTAGCACAATAAATTGTTTACATAATATTTTCATGAAATGTCATACGTGACATTATTTTGGTGAACTACGCATTCATATACCTAACCCCTGTACGTAAGTTTCGGTCGTGTAAAATTTTCTAATTTTTTTGACACATGTTTTTCGGGAAAAGGGTTTCCTATCTTGTTGGCTCTGGTAACTTACCAGTGACATATCCCACAACCTGGCAGCGGCAGCGGCAGTAACGCTCTCTCACGAGCTGCCGGGATTATATGTGGCAGTGGCATCGACAGAGGCATCTTTCATTTGTTTGTTTACATTCCCTTCATTTAGTTGTTTATTCTGTTCGCGTTTTGTTTACATTCTATTATAATTCTATTACAATTTTAGAAATTGTCTAGGATTTTCGTCAAAAATTGGCAACTCTTCCTGACAGAAAAGGAGAAAATGCTTTGCTGACGAAATAGATTCGACAAAATAGATAGCTAGCTGTTCCCATGAGCTAGAACATTAGAACGGTAGAACTTTCGCGAAAAAGATAGCGACATTTGTCGCAGCACCTATACATCGCAACTACGTCACTGCACTAGAGATAATAGCAAATATAGTGGGAATTTGGTAGCTAATTCTGGAACATCCGATGCCATTGAACTGGGGTATAAATACGGCGAATGCTGCGTCAGGTGTCAACTGCGTCATTATTCAAGTGGTGTAAACTAGAAATTACTGAGTTTGAAATAGAGGTGACAAATAAACTCAGACTAAACGGAACAGAAAATTTAATTGTTTTAATTACTGCAATGAAGTGTGCTTTATATGTTAATGACCGCCAAATATGCATATGTATTAGTGCGAGTATCATATCTAATTACACTTGGCATTACTTTTCAAGAATGTATTTTTGACACTCATAGCTTGAACACATAGAAATTACTGTTTCTGCCGGCAATAGCAGAAATGTCAAAATTTACATTGGCTCTTATGGGAAGTGAGAAAAATATTATTTCTGTCGGGCAGTAAATGAAGTTTCTGCCAGGTAATAGATTGAAAATTTCTCATTTTACTGCCGTCTGCTACCCTTGTTCTTATTTTGTTTTTGTTTTTGTTTCTTATTTGAACTGTATGAACAGAATATTCCTACACACACTTCTTGTTTACATTTTGCAAAGCATTTTGGCATTTACTGCCTTCTGCCCAAGAAGTCTATATGTTCAATGCTGAAATGCTGTTACTGCCGGCAGAAACAGTAATTTCTGTGTTCAAGCTATAAAATTTAATAATATATTTTCAGATCAACAGAAAGGAGCCATCGAGTCGTTCGCCATAATCAGTGTCTCTTCGACAGGAAATTGGACAGCTGCAAGGATTTCAAAAGAATATAAAAGTCGTTTGGCAAACTATTTGTCGACAAGTGGGTGAACCCAGGCTAAATGTGCGAAAATTCAAGATGAATTCGACGTTTTTCAACGGTCAGAATGAAATTCTCCAGACATAGCGAGGACGAAGTAGACTATGTTCAACTAGAAGTTTGGTACCTGAAAATTAATCTAATTTTTTAGTCATAGAATCTTGTTTTCATAATTAATTAAATTTTGATATATCACCTATAGCAAACTAGAATTGTTTATATAATAGTAAAATAATAATTATTCGTCCTCCATCCTCATTGGTTAAAAATGATCCGCATTCAGCGATGTTAGATGATTCCTCAAAGTTATCTATTGTGAAAACGTAAAAATTTGTGCAATACAACAGTAATATTACAGCTAAAACTATCTGAAAAATGTTTGTTAATTATACGGAAGTTGGAGGATTTATATCGTAGGAGGATAGAATTTTTCGTAATAGTTCACATATTCCTGGACGACAGATCCTGCCGTTTCGTTTCCTGTTCGAAATGTAATCGAAAAGGTGTAAATGGAAGAACCTTGCGCTAGGTACTTACAAGTAAAATGGAAATTAATTGTTAAAAACATTTTAATAAATACATCATAAATCGGCTATACTTACAACATGTCAACATCTGCAAGATTTCAATATACATGTCAATATCTCTATTTTTACGCCTGTACGAATTCTGCCTTTATTGGGCGGACCACGCCCGTTTTTTTGATTGTATTTTCAAATGAGGTAGTAGACTCTGATATACAATTTCACCTTTAAGTTAGTATTCGGAGCTGAGAAATTCAGCTCTAAATACGATTAAAATCACATTAAATACCAAAAGTAGGCGCGGAATTTGTCCGATTCTTCAATACCAACCAGCCCATCCTAGCACGAAATATTCGTACCAAATTTCATGATCATAGCTTCATTCGTTCTCTTGTGATCGTGATTTCCAGACAGACAGACAGACATTCGGATGGACAGGTTTATGTCGACTCAGGGGATCTATCTTTCAGAGCCAGATTATATATACTTTTCTATATCTATTGTAGCTCTATATCTGTTGTAGGATCAACGTTAATATATACTTTTAAACAATAATCTGCCTTCTGAAAATCATATGAAGTATTTAACACAAAATTTTGAAATTTTGACACTTCTTAAGAGGAAGTTTCATGCAAAGAAAGGGATGAATGCAAACTTAAAGCGCAACGCTCTTATTTCGTTTGAGTTCTGTGCTTCGCTGAGAATCAAAGAGCGCCGCTACTCGCCATTATTAAAGCTACACCGTCAATTACACAAACGAAGGATATTACAAATAGCTTCCCTTTTAGTGAATCAGTTATATTCATTTGTTTTAGTTTACGGATTTTGACGAAGGAATTCTAAAGCTTAGAGATATTTCTCTGAAATTTGGCGGGAGCGACAAAAGCGTCTGCAACGGAAATTACCCCAAAACCTTCGAATATATGCATCGGTAATTTTGTTCGATTTTTTATTTTGTACACGGAAGGTTTTTGTTCGAGAGGCGCAAGAAAAAAAGAGGGCGCAAGAAAATTAAAAGTAAGTCTCAGTACATAATTCAGTTACCCAGTACAATTTTGTGAGTCTTTAATTTAAAGATTTGTTAAAAGAATTAAAAAAAATGATTTTGTTCAAAATTAAAGAAACCATAATTACGCTTTATTTAATGAAAAATATTACAATTTTAAATTATTTAAACAAACAAACCTAAAATTAATATGAATTTTCATATTTGTTATAAAAGATCTGTTGCATTTGATTCTTAGCTACCAAACATTGTCAATCAAATTGCTGAAACGGAATACTCAGCAGGAAATTTAAATCGATAACATCCTTTAGAGACTGTGTTCGGTAGTAGCCCTGCATTTGGTATGACATTCCACGAAAGGCAAAGCGACACATTTTTATTATTCCTGGAAAAAAATTAGTTCATAAAAAAATCTTATTTAATTCTGTTACCATTAAAAACATTCAAAAGCTTTGATTTAAAAGGTTCTTCGTAATTTCCAATTTAAGTTTTCAACAATGTATTAGCGCGTATCGTATTATATTCACAATTGGCAGGGTAACTATATTTATTTACTTATTAGGTGATTCTGAGATGAAGACAATGAAGTGAGATGATGATGAAGCAAAAGAGTATAGGTACCTCGTTATATAATGCACGAACATAACGGATAATGTATAAAAGTATTCTGGTATAATTATCAAAAGTTTCATATATCTGGAAAAGCTCACGCCTCTGTGAATCTCAATTCAAATAAATTCAAAAAAGCAGCACCCACAGCGGTTGACCACTAGATTAAAGCTAATCCGTATGCTAACCAAAATTTATATCCACTAGCTTAAAAGGTCGAAGTTAATTTTTAACCCGGAAATTGAAAATACTAAATATTATATGGTTAACCTATAATAGGGTTTTCAAACAAACAAATTAATAGCTATTATTAATATAATTTTAGAATTTATGCCGATTAATTATAATAACAAAATATGAAGATATTTATCAAGGAACAAACACATAGCTCTCTTATTACTTACTTCAAACCATTCCCGTCATCCCAAAAGTAATACTTCGTGTTCATGTTTTTAAAGTCTAATAGAGTGTTTTCTCCACGGAGTATAATCTTATCCCATAAAATGACCTGATTTAAGACATTTGGGCCCGTTTTGTATTCTGCGGTGAGATAGAGAAATAGCTGTTTCACATTCCAGTTGAACAAACCCGTGAGATTCGTCTCAAGATCAAAAGTTATAAATCCCAAATCGTGCTTTTCTCTAGAATCTCCATAATCAGGAACATTTTTTCTAAAACAAGAAAAACAGGAATTCTAAAATAATTTTGGCAAGCATAAAAAGTGAATTTTCTCAAAGTAAAGCATTAAACGTAGGTAGCACATGCAATATATCTGAGATATGATAAAAAGTGAGGATTTAGATGAGGGTGAAAATAGGAAAATTGCCCAAAGACGACTTTCACCGCCCGCGCGCTGCCTCGTTCATCGATTGATCTGTGCCAAGATAAGCTTTGAAACACTGAAAGATTGTTTTACATTACAGACGGCGTAAAGTAAAATCAAGAAATCTCATGTTTTTATTACATTTCTGAGTGAAACTGAAATTATACGAGTGAGCATTCCGCAAATGCAGAGATAAGATAAAATTACTGGCAGTCGACTATAGTCGACGCTAGGCTGTTTGGGGTCATCTGTGGCCATCGACTATAGTCGACGCTCGTACCGAAGTGGTTTACTCTTGTCTTAAACGCAAGGAAAAGTATGTGTGGTTTGAAATCCCACCCTTAATTAAACATTCTTGCATAACCACACAAATAGTAATTTAAAACATTTCAAAAGATTATTCAAACAGTGCCCATGTCCTGTAACTCTCGCCAGTGAAAAGTTTTCACCTGAAACAAACGACATTAAAAAATTCGGAACAATATTGTAAAACCCAAAAGCTGAAATATTTTCCATTAACTTTGGAATCTGGAAAATCGCCATTTCCATTATATATAAAAACTGATCAAAAGCCAAATCAATATATAAAAACTGTCGTACTTTTATATATAAGATATAATTACATAATTAATATTAACAAAGAGAATGGCTTGACCAATTAACAAAATTGCGTATTAAATCCACGAAAAAATAATTAAAGCGAGGGATTTTCTTTTCTCGTGATTACAATACACTTTGCAAAATCGTGTAGTAGATTTGCTCCCGGGTTAAATATTTAATACTGGGTTTCAACCGGGTGAAATATTGTCGCCACAAGGCTAAAATTGCGGCAACGTTTTCCTGGAAATATTCCCTCAAACAACAAAATATATTGGTCGATAAAGTAACGTGACAAAGCTAATCACGGCCTTGGAAAACGGTAAGTTTAAATAAGACACTAATTTTTTTTCGTATTTCTGCCTTTTCGTTAGCACTGCTATCCCTAACACCAACAAGCAAAAAAAAAGTCTGCCCTTCCAAAGGGGCGAAGCTGGAGACCCCTACAATTTGAATTATAAACATCTATATTTCCTAAACCGTTTAAAGTACTTCAATGCCATTGGTAACCCTAGAAAGCTAAACAATGTTTATAATTTAAGTAAAATACCTTTTTACAGAAATCTTTATAGTTTACTAACAAATCGGAGAATTCAATTTTTAGTATTACTTTTTTAGATAAAATATTTTTTTAAATAAAATCTATAATTAATGCAAATTAATGTAAAAATATATGTAAAAATAATTTTCTTTCATTAAAATCTGTGCAGTACTTGCGGAGTTTTAAAAGCAAGTATAAATTACTAATTTGAAATATTAATACTGTGCATATTTTTAATAATGCGAACTTAGTCCGCACTTAAAACAGAGTTTGCAACGCTGGGGGTTTGAGGATATTAAAGCTATGATGGCAAATACTTTTACAGCGTGAACACATAGAAAGCCGCTTCACTGACTAAGCAAACAGCAATGTCAAAATTACATTGGCTCTTATGTGAAACGAGAAACATAGAGCGAGAAACATAGAGCATGAGAAACAAAAACGCTTTCTGTCTGGCAATTGCTGCGTGCTAAAAAGCAATCAATTTACAATCTCAATTTGCTGCTGACTGCTAACCTTGTTCCTCTTGTTTTGTTCTTTGTTTATATTTTTTCCGAGCATTTTGACAAGTTTATATGTTAAAGAGCGAAAAGATTCTTTGCGCTGCCAGCTGGCAGTATATCTTTTTGTTCAAGCTATTATTCATGGAATTGTCACACTGGAAATCAAATTGGAATTATTTAAAGACCTTACAACTTATTAAAAAAAATTGAAATATATTAGAAAAAAATTTACTCAAAAACTTTAAAATGAGTGGAATTAATTGAATTAAAATCTCGCGATTTTTCTTAAAAGATTCAATTATAGAAAAGCGTAGCAGGTGAAGAATTTTTTGAGAAAAAATTTACAATTTGATTTTAAAATTATTACAATTTGATTTGAATTTAATATATTCAAATATATAAGAATAAATAGTTAAAGCCTTAAAATGTAAGACGCAGATGAAACGAATTCTTAGCGCTGATATCGGTAAAATGTAGAACTTTCCTCGTCCTTCGCCTGGCTTCGGCAACAGCAGTTCCATTTTCCATTCGTTCGTTGCTAGTGCTGGGAGTTATCGAATTAATGCTTTCGAATTAATTATTCGGTAATTGTAAATTAATCATTTATTCGATAGTTTTTCCGAAATTTTTAGTCATTCAGTAATCATCAAAAGAGTTAATCTGCCTAACAGAATTATTAATTACCAGAAACTATCGAATAACTCGACCGTTATATTTATTCGATAGCTTTAGTAAAATCTGAGTAAAACCCGATACCCAATTAATAAACTAAGACCAACGGGTTTGTAGTTATGTTGTACGCACATGAGTTGAATTTCTGCGAATTTCAAATGTCTGACGAATATGCTGTTATCTTTTTGCTTACAGCAAAATAAAAGGGCCAATGAATGAAGGAATGAGAAGTGAATGAGCGAAAGAAACTCGGTAGTTCAACACAATAAAAACTGTTGAAAAATTCGACCGAAGAAAATTTTTTGTTTCGTCAGATTTCGTCAAAATTTCGCTTGTGATTTTACCGATTGCTTTCGTTATCGCTTGGAATGCATTGAAACGCACTAACTAAGAGTCTGAGCACAACCAAACTACGCAACGTCTACAGTCAATTTTTCAGTACGATTTGACATAAGCCCTGACGCTAGAAATTACGATTGCCTCAATTTTATTTCCTCTCTGGCATCGAGCTTCTACTCGTTGTTTTTAAAAATACTCTGTTTAATTTCGAAAAATTATTCTCTTTTCGGAAAAGTGGTGCCTACTTTTAACGAAATATTGTAAAAAATGTAACAAAAGAGCATATGTTTTTGACGTTTAAAATTAATGGCGTTATTACACAAACCGAAACTATGCTGCTTTTTCGATTGCCTTTTGTGTTTTTCTCTGCTTTGAGAGCTAATTTATACAGCTAATAAGCTCTCAAAGCAGAGAAAACTACAAAAGAGAATCGAAAAAGCAGCGTAGTTTCGGTTTCTGTAATAACGCCATAAATTTAATTAACAATCGAAAGTGGTTTCTATTTAAAAAGGGATTCGAAGAGACATTAGTGGAAGAAGTACGGAAGTAAGAAGTGGAAGAAAAGAGAAATGTCAACAAACTTCGAAAACGCTGCGTTGTTTGTTTAAGGCCGACTTCAAGCGAGAGAGCGACGTTAGACGTTGCGAAGTTGGTTGTGCGGAGGCAGTAACATTATTTATTTCATCAAAGGCGCCAGAGGCCATATTTTTATCTGCTGCTTATCTAAAGGCTATAAAATCGAGTCGAAACTGAGGACAGCACGAGAGGAGACAAAAGACTTTCGTCTTCGTTTTATACTTTATGAGCACAATTGTTACTTTTTGTTACCATCACCGCAACTATCACGTTAATAATGGTAAATGGTACCATAGGTGCAATACTCTAAAATGGTAAAGATAATTGCCATAAAAGTTCACAATAATTTAAAGAAAATGTTTTCTACGTAACTATGAAACAAATAGACGTTTATAATTCAAATTCCAAGGGGCTGGAGCTCCACCTCCATGCAAGGGCAGCTATTTTTTGCTTGAGATCAGGGCTGAGTAATAACAAGGAAATTTTTTAAAGAATTGTGATTGATCGTTTTAAGCCACGACCCCTCACGTGATACCGTGATCAAACGTGGCATTGGAGCAACGCCAGCACCGTCATTTCAATTACGGTATTTGTTATATTTATTTAGAATTGTAAAGAACGTACTTCGTTCCTTATAACTTCTATACTAGTTTCTAGTCCGGTATTTTCCGTAGTGTCAGCATTTTACGATAAAAGATAGTTTCTCTGACTTCCATTATCGCTGCCAACGGCATACTCCGGTTTGCTTTTTATGCAAATGATATTTGCTGCTGCCTTTCGACAGCAGGTTGTATTTAGGGGGAAGTGAAAATATTTTGCTTGACAAGATAGGATGAAAATGTTTCGCAGTATGCTCTTCGACTGATGTCTCGCAGCGACGCGAGCCTCACGAGCCAATGACTTTTTTACAACACATAAGTTCTATTAGAAGTGAATTTAGTATTAATATTAAAAAGGTTACTAAAAAAATCCTTAAGTGGGATAATTCCACGTCACAACTTTTATCTATGCGACTTTATTTGTAACTGTTTGTAACTATTTTTTGAAGAAAATGTCGTGAGTAGATGTAATGTTCACAAAACTTCACAGAAAGGCGCGCTAGGACGTATTCAATATATAAATACTTTAATCGTGGAGAATATTGTACTTACACTAAAACTTTTACTGTATTAATTTTAGTTTGCGGATTAACATTTAAAAAAAGTGTAGAAAAAAAACAACAAAATGTTAAGCACCCCAACACACTTAATGAGTAGGCTATTATCGCATTTCCCCTTGTCAGAAACGAATGCATCGCGGAACGACTCACTTTAATGAAATGATTCAGCGGCTAGTGATGTAGGTTAACAATCATCGTCAAATCAGCTGATTCACTTTTCAAAGATCCGTTCCAACTATTCATTAAGTGCTTAACAAATTGACAGTAATGCCATAGACAGAAGGTTTTTCGGTGCATCATAATTCTATAAACACAACCTAGCGACAGTTTGAATATTTTCCCCGCGACATATCAAAATTACACAGAGTCTTACGGGAATTGAAAAAAAAAATAAAACTGTCGCGCTGCTGACGCGTTCGACAACGACAGTAGTAGAAACTTTCCTACTTTTTTGTTGTCGCTCGTCTTGTTTTTCTTTACTCCGTTTTTTTACTCCAAATGACATTAGCAATTATTAAAATTGTGTTGAAATTACAGACATGTTCTCTGCTAATTTCAGCGACAGAAGAGTTTTGATGTGTGGACGCGACAACTGTCGCGAAGTTGTGTTTATAGCATTACACTTCACCTTTAGAAACCCAATTAACTAAAAATTTTTTGAGATCGCCCGTCCTTTTGGATTTAGAAGTACTCAAACATTCAAAAACACAACGTTATATCACTGCAACCGATCGAGACAGAACACCATTTTAAAGATTCGTCTACAAATATGTACACTTTTTGTATAAAAAAATATTTTACCCTCCTAGACGAATACATTGGGGTACCAAAAAATTCCCTTTTATAAAAAGGTCAAGTGTTTACCTTTCAAACGATATATTGCATGATATACTAGTTGATATAGCTTATCTAGTTTAATGGTGCCTGTTCGGGGAAGGCCTATATAAAAACAATCTTATGCAACTTCAGTATTTTACCGTGAGTATTCGGCTGGTTGAGGTTTATGATCTCAATCGCGGTCGAAAGCCGCCTCTATAGAAAGACTTTTCTGCAAGAATTTAATTTCGTCGTGAGTATGCTGCTGCTTGAGGGTTATGACAATTTTCGCGGCCGAATGCCGCCTCTTTGAAAGGACTTTTTTGCAAGAACTTAATTTTATTGTGAGTATTTTGTTCGATGAAGGTTATGACCATTGCCGCGAACGAACGCCGCTTACATAAAACGACTTTTATGCAAAGACTTGATTTCACTGTGAGTATCCAGCTGGCTAATGGTTATAATCCTAGCCGCGCCCGAAGGCCGTCTATTTAAAAAGGATTTGCGCAAGAACTTCATTGCATCACGAGTGTTCTGCTGGTTCAGGGTTACGATCATTTCCGCGGCAGAAGGCCGCTTATATGAAAGGACATTTATGCAAGAACTTTATTTTACCGTGAGTATTTGTTTTTTTGTTTATTTTACCTTTACTGTTCGTAGATTTGTTCTAGTATATCATTTCATATATCGTTTGAAAGGAAAAATACTTTTAAAAAGGTTAAATTTAAATTTTGGTACTTTAATGTCTTCGTTTAGGAGAGAAACATATTTTTGGATACAAAGGATGTACATATTTTTACATAAGTTGGTATAACTTTTTAACGGTAATGATGTCGACAAATGGGTATATTATATGAATGGTAGGTAATAGAAATATCTTCGAAATGGTTTGCCGGCATGATATGTTATATTTAGTGAAAGTTTGGGTGCTTCTAAATCAATAATGTGAGAGCTAGGACTCTCACTGTTCAAAACTCACCTTACCTTAAATTTAAGGCATGATTACAGCTGCAGATCTTTTCATTTCTTTGTTGTTGTCTGCTGGTGTTGGTGACTCTAACAAACGTCAAAACCCTAAAAGTATCCTCTATGCCTAAACACTCCTTTATGCCTAGAGTTCATAAAGGAGTAAAAACCTTTTAAAAATATAATTAATTTAGTTATAGCTAATAAACTGTAAATGGATGACATATAAGGAACGCATAAATAGAGATATTATGAGATCTTTTATGGTGATATCCTCTTTACCCAAACACAGTATTTTTTAAGAAATCTTCACATTTGCATTTTTAGTACCTCTTTTTCTTTAATTTATTTCACTGCAAAATGTGTGTACTTAACTTACACAAATATGTTAACAATAAGAAAGAATATATCCTTCACTTTCTCTCAAAGTAAAAAGATTTATGCATATATTTTATTAAGATCAATGCAGAAATCTGATCTCATTTCATTA
This sequence comes from Physocephala rufipes, assembly GCA_963966595.1. Taxonomy (NCBI): domain Eukaryota; kingdom Metazoa; phylum Arthropoda; class Insecta; order Diptera; family Conopidae; genus Physocephala; species Physocephala rufipes. The sequence continues at coordinate 19,700,870 of OZ016503.1, forward strand.
AAATCAATGCAGAAATTTCAGAAATCTACACAGTTATTTTAAATATTGAGTTTTTTTACGAATGAAGAACTGTGCATTTTTCTATTTTTTTGTTTACATCTTTTCACTTTTTGAAACGCTTATGACGCTTTCTTTTCTTATCAAATTTCAGCACAAGTTAGGAATAGGGGGTTTTTAATACCCTTTAATTAATGCTTTTTCAATAAAATTAAAAGCGTTTCTTTAATAAAAAATTTTTAGCGTTATTTTTTACCGTTGGAAACGTAAAGCGCAACATATTTTTCTGCGGAAGCTTGCCACTGCATTTGGAAGAACTCAATTAATCAATGAACACAAGGTTATATCCTTGTAACTAATCGATATATCATGCTGAAAGTTACCATTTAAATATGGTATTTCCATACCCCATAACCTGGATAGAAATCTGTATAAAACCTGGCCGAGTGTTATTTGCACAGATAATACCTATAAATTTCATTAAAAGACGTAGCTATTAAGTCGTTTTTAAAATTTTGAAAAGGAAATTCAAAAGTTCATTTAATTTTTTTAAATTTCATTCAAAATTAAAAATTAATATTGTAACAAATTCGCTAACATTAGAACGGTAGAACTTTCGCGAAAAAGATAGCGACATTTGTCGCAGCACTTATACATCGCAATTACGTCACTGCAATAGTAAATATAGTGGGAATTTGGTAGCTAATTCTGGAACATCCGATGCCATTGGAACTGGGGTATAAATACAGCGAATGCTGCGTCAGGTGTCAACTGCGTCATTATTCAAGTGGTGTAAACTAGAAATTACTGAGTTTGAAATAGAGGTGACAAATAAACTCAGACTAAAGGGAACAGAAAATTTAATTGTTTTAATTACTGCAATGAAGTGTGCTTTATATGTTAATGACCGCCAAATATGCATATGTATTAGTGCGAGTATCATATCTAATTACACTTGGCATTACTTTTCAAGAATGTATTTTTGACACTCATAGCTTGAACACATAGAAATTACTGTTTCTGCCGGCAGTAACAGCATTTCAGCATTGAACACATAGACAGAAGGTAGTAAATGTCAAAATGCTTTGCAAAATGTAAACAAGAAGTGTGTGTAGGAATATTCTGTTCATACAGTTCAAATAAGAAACAAAAACAAAATAAGAAGAACAAGGGTAGCAGACGGCAGTAAAATTAGAAATTTTCAATCTATTACCTAGGCAGATTTCTCACTTCCCATAAGAGCCAATGTAAATTTTGCCATTTTTGCTACTGCCGGCAGAAACAGTAATTTCTATGTGTTCAAGCTATCAAGTAAATATTTGACCGCGTTGTGTCCTATCGCCGGTTATTGAATTAGCTACCCGTGATAACTTAGCGCTCTGCGGCCCGCTGCCATATATACGAGCCCCTTTTGTCAACCATTATCGACCGAAATCACGTACGGGTGGCTATTCCAGTTTTGATTTCCCAATTAAAAAGATTGTTTTAATTTCAGCAGAGATGATAACGACGAAAAGATAAAATTAAACTGGATTTTATGTAATTTATTTTTGTACTTTCTATGAATTTGACAGATTTGCATAATATAGCGACAAAAAAGTGACAAAAATTTCCCATGATAAAATTTCGTTGGTTTGTTGTTATTTTCACATTTTTCTTATGATTTCCCTAAGTAATGCAACGAGTTACCTAAGTAATATTAACCCATGATGATGAAATAGGACACTTGCACTAATCCATGCGCATTTTTGGCATATATTATCAAAAAGATACATGATTCTTAGGAAATCTGTATAAGTTTCACGAGAAGTTCGAATCGAAGCCAGTGACACTCGCACATGCGTTTTTGCACTGGTATCGATCCTATGGGTTTTGTATTTGAAGAACTATAGAAAATATGCTTGAATTCATTAAATATAAAAATTATTATTTCTAAATTTTTAATCATTTGATAAATAATATATTATTATTAAGTAAACAAAAAGCGAAAATTAATATAATTAGAATTTATTTCATTATAATAAATGAAAATAAAAAATTGTAATAATAGTTATAAGTACATATAATAAATTTGGTGGTGCCTTGGCCTTAGAAATTAATTATGATTTTCTTTGATTTTAAGAATTATATATTTCACGTTGACTTGGAGATCGTCCATCTCCGTACTGATTTTCTTAAAATAAAGTTTGCCACTATTGTTTGCGTTTAGTGAATTATATAGAAATAGAAGCTGGGCAAAATGTTTTCAATACTTTCGATTACAAACACGGCGTTATACTCGTTAGCAAAGGCACAGCAAACAAGAACAACATCGGACGAGTTCTCACACACATTTGTTTTTACATTTATTTGCTATGAGTGCAGTTTTTCCACAAAATTCTAACAAAGCTAAAGCTTAAACACAACCATAGTATCTGGTAGTCGGCAGCTAGACAATCTGTCAAAATTACATAGGCTCTTATGGAGATCGAGGAAAAAGTTTTATTTCTAGTTTACGCCACGCTACCGCTACGCTGCCAGCTGTAGGGCTATTTCTAATTTTCTGTAGCAGCTGAGGTATACTTATTTCCTTCCTATTTTATTTTTATGACAATTGCGACAAAGCAATCGCCAGCAATTTAATATATTTTGTTGTCTCTTTTGGCACTCGCTGCTGGCTGCCAGCTGTTATTGTTTAATTTAATCACTGGATGTTAACGGCGTTTCCAGGAGTCGCTAACTGCCAGCTGTCATGATTGTGTTTCAGCTTTTATAGTTTATACTTCAAAACCTAAATATAAGTCAGTGAGTTCATGTAAAAATTCAAATTTCGTATGGCCGTTGTTAGCTGTCACAATAAGTTCGTTACGGAGATAAAGATATCTCTTATTGTAACTCTTAGCTTGCTTTTTCTAATGTGGTGTTCGGGAATTTCAGACTCTGACTCATGGCTTGATAATGCTGCCTTAACGGCCACTTTTCTACTGTCAAAACCCTATCATTACATGGCGTTCGTTTATACGTTGCTACAAAACACGACACCTGGCACGAACTTTAGCCAAATTTCAAACCGATTTTGATATTCTCACAAGTATCGTCAATTGACAGTTCAATGGTGCTGCCACATCTCATCTCTTCAATTTCTGATGGTGCAATGTAGCCATATCTTAAAAAATTGTTCTTCGACTTAATTAACGTTCAAGGGATTGTTCGTAATTGAGACTTTTAGCATGGAACTCAATCTGGCACCAATTTGAACATTTTTGAAAACATTTTGCATAAAATTTATAGTAAACAATAGAAACATTTGTTATTTGCAAATATGAATGATGAAAAACTTATAAATGCAGTCCAATTCTAGTTCCAGTTGTATAGAATCTCGTCTTATACAAATAAAGCTCCAGCGTCCTCCTCCACAACCACTCTGCGAACAGTTGTATAAATTGCAGAACATTGCATCACTCTCTTATTCCACACTTGGACAGTATGGTTTAGTCAACCATTTTTTAATACACCATTTAGTATTTTAATTAGTGTTAGGAACTATCGAATAAAAACTCGAGTTATTCGATAGTTATAAATTATTCATTCATTCGATAGTTTTTAGTAAACAAAAAATCATTCAACGAGTGAACCTTTCTCCCAGAATCAGTGATTACTAGGAACAATCCAATAATTCATTCGTTAAACAATCATTTGGTAGTTCTAGTAATCCAAAAAACGTTTAAAGAGTAAAAGCCGATACCCAGTTAATTAAACAAGAGAGTCAGTTGATTATGTTGTCAACACATGAGTTGATCACGAATAGGTCGAGTAGATGAATAAATAAATGAATGAAAAACTCATTCGATAGTTAAAATCGTTCAGTTACTAATTATCGACAGTTTAAATCAGTCGATAATTTCCAACACGAATTTTAATATTAATATATCATTTTCGTGACCATAAATTAATGCAAGCACAAGGTAAAGTAAAGTAAAAGAAGTGCGTCGAATCAATAATCAACATAAAATGTCCCAGGCTTGCCCCAGCAACCGGTTTTGCATATTAGACTTTCTGTTGAATAATGTTGCCATGCCAGAAGTTTTTATCACAATATTTTTAATAATTCTTAAGAACCTGGCATATGGCAACAATTGGCGTGCAATTTGGGAATTTGGCGAAATTTAAAGTTTTCAAAACTGGAGAACATTTTACTACGTTCGGTCGTCGACTCGTTTAAGACATCAAGATTTCAAATTGCTCAATAGTAGTAAGCTTAAAACTATTTTTAAAAAATAATTAATTTAATTAATATTTGAGCTTAATGGTATTTTTACTCTTTCTAAACAAAACAAAAAGATTTTTGAAACCAACTTAAACAGTTAGTCCTCTATAATTTCACTTTGCTATTCTCTATTCCTCTCTACGTTCTTCTCTGCACTCTACACTAGTCGAGTGGTATTTAGATAACGACTGCTTTGACATTTAAAACGTGAGCTAACGCCGAGTATTCGTCTTACGCGATACACTATTCACTGGAAAGCGTGGAGAAAACCCAAGAACAAATGAATTTTCCGTGTAACCGATGTATTACTGTCTCATCCGTGTTATACGATTCGAAATCGGTGAGCTTCTTTGAAGCAGCCGTGCTTAAAAGACGTATTTTATGTTCGCCCTCGTTCTTGTGACTCGAAGTAAGAACTTTTGAAGACAATGCAAAAAAACTAAATATATAACTCGTGATGAATAGTGAGAGTAGTGTCGGTTTCACCACCGATCCACCGGATACAGGCATGATAGACTGTGATAATAAAGACCATTGCGGCATTAGAAAGCCGTGATAATAAAGACCATTGCGGCATTTAAAATTCATTCTCGACAACGAACCGGAAATCTTCCAGAAGGTAGTCAACAGGAAAAGGGAGTAAATGCACCTACCAAACTCAAGCAAGCTGCAATCGATCCACAACTATCAAATCTTAAGAGGTTCCGACTACTAACCGAAAACATGGACGACACCTGCTCTCAGGAGGCCACTAACAGCACAATTAATCTTACAGTAAACAAACCACAAAATTTGGAAAAGGTAAAAGAGCAGTGGTGCCCTGTTATTTATGTAAATAATGTAAGATCAAAAGCTTTATTCGAATTTATTAAAAACAAGTTTGGCGATGAAATGGACGCTGTACGGTTTAAAAACATAAGCTCCAATAGATTAAAGCTATTTGTAAAGAAGGTTGAAGTGCATAAATTTTTCAGGGAACACTTCAAAAATTCCAGAATTGAAGCTTTTTGCCATATCCCCAAAACAATGAGAAAGCCATCAATATTGCTAAAGGACCTCTCAGCAGGCTTCTCGTCTCGAGGTTTACTCCAGCATACGCGAAATTGATCCGTCTATCATGCTGGCGGTTAAGGTATTCGAAACAAGTCGGTCCACAGCTAGCAACATAGACTTCGGTATTTTTGTCTGTACCGTGAACAATAATGAGACGCTACCTCAGCTCGTATTGTGCATTCAGGCCGAGATGCGTGAAATGTCGAGAGAAGCATGCCAAAGGGGGATGTAAAAGTAGTCTCGAAGAAGAAAACACAGTAGAAGTCAGCTGCGTCAATTGTGGCCAAGTAGGACATCCAGCTAACTTCAGTGGTTGTCCGAAAAGAGTGGAGCTCATTCAGTCAAAAGCTGGTTGGGCTGTTATTCTGGACAACCAAATTAAAGCTAGAAAGCAGGCTATGAGGGAAAAAATAAACGAACTTAATGTGGAACGGCGTCCTATGCTGAGCTACTAAGGGGTCCCGCAAACAATCAGTTTTCCGCCTTCCTTAATGAGACACTACGTCTTTTCGGAGTCCAAGTAACTGCACTAATTGCTCGTGTTCGAGAATTTTAGCCTAGTTACCGCTCCCTTAGAGAGCAAGATAAACCAGCCGCCTATCTTGGCTTCTTAGCCAGCCTGATGCTGAGCTTCCTTTCGGCAAATGGCAATTCATTGTCCTCAGACAAGGTAATAGAAGTAGATGAACTACTGAAAGAATTTCGGCCAACAACTCTGTTCCTGCAGGAGACATTATGTAGAGAAGGACAGAGGAAAATTTTTAGAAATTATAATTTTATTTACAACAACTTCCACAGAGAAAATGGAATCCTAGTAAACAGCTCCATGAAATACTCCATCATTCCGTCCCAGAGCAATATAATTTCCGGAACAATTATTATTTTTGAACTGAACAACCCATCCGGAAGATCGGAAAAATGTGCTCTTGTCCCGATAATTGTTCCCTGCAGCACCGGCACAGCTTTAGAGTCTGCTCTAAATGACCTCTCAAAAATCGACCATTGCAATCATTTCGTAATAGGTGGAGATTGAAATGCTAGGCACAGCTCCAGGGGGGGACTCTATGAACAATCTCAATAGCAACACCCTATTCGCCTGGTATAGTAGGAACCCTTTACACTTCGACATAATAGCCCCGCCGGGTCCTTCGAGACCTGCTCCTTCATCTCACATTTACTTCTTCCAAGTTTCCCCAAATCTTATCTCACCAGCACCCAACAGAAATTAAAGCTGCGTCACTTGGGACGCGATCTACGACCACTTCACAATATTCTTGACTCTCCAACCTCGAGCCCTTCGACTCCTGTTTGCCAGCCCCCACATTCAAACCACTTTTGAGAAAACCAACTAGACAAATTTACAAACCAACCCTCACATATATATATATATATATATATATATATATATATATATATATATATATATATATATATATATATATATATATATATATATATATATATATATATATATATATATATATATATATATATATATATATATATATATATATATATATATATATATATATATATATATATATATATATATATATATATATATATATATATATATATATATATATATATATATATATATATATATATATATATATATATATATATATATATATATATATATATATATATATATATATATATATATATATATATATATATATATATATATATATATATATATATATATATATATATATATATATATATATATATATATATATATATATATATATATATATATATATATATATATATATATATATATATATATATATATATATATATATATATATATATATATATATATATATATATATATATATATATATATATATATATATATATATATATATATATATATATATATATATATATATATATATATATATATATATATATATATATATATATATATATATATATATATATATATATATATATATATATATATATATATATATATATATATATATATATATATATATATATATATATATATATATATATATATATATATATATATATATATATATATATATATATATATATATATATAATATATATATATATATATATATATATATATAATATATATATATATATATATATATATATATATATATATATATATATATATTATATATATATATATATATATATATATATATATATATATATATATATATATATATATATATATATATATATATATATATATATATATATATATATATATATATATATATATATATATATATATATATATATATATATATATATATATATATATATATATATATATATATATATATATATATATATATATATATATATATATATATATATATATATATATATATATATATATATATATATATATATATATATATATATATATATATATATATATATATATATATATATATATATATATATATATATATATATATATATATATATATATATATATATATATATATATATATATATATATATATATATATATATATATATATATATATATATATATATATATATATATATATATATATATATATATATATATATATATATATATATATATATATATATATATATATATATATATATATATATATATATATATATATATATATATATATATATATATATATATATATATATATATATATATATATATATATATATATATATATATATATATATATATATATATATATATATATATATATATATATATATATATATATATATGTATATATATATATATATATATATATATATATATATATATATATATATATATATATATATATATATATATATATATATATATATATATATATATATATATATATATATATATATTATATATATATATATATATATATATATATATATATATATATATATATATATATATATATATATATATATATATATATATATATATATATATATATATATATATATATATATATATATATATATATATATATATATATATATATATATATATATATATATATATATATATATATATATATATATATATATATATATATATATATATATATATATATATATATATATATATATATATATATATATATATATATATATATATATATATATATATATATATATATATATATATATATATATATATATATATATATATATATATATATATATATATATATATATATATATATATATATATATATATATATATATATATATATATATATATATATATATATATATATATATATATATATATATATATATATATATATATATATATATATATATATATATATATATATATATATATATATATATATATATATATATATATATATATATATATATATATATATATATATATATATATATATTATATATATATATATATATATATATATATATATATATATATATATATATATATATATATATATATATATATATATATATATATATATATATATATATATATATATATATATATATATATATATATATATATATATATATATATATATATATATATATATATATATATATATATATATATATATATATATATATATATATATATATATATATATATATATATATATATATATATATATATATATATATATATATATATATATATATATATATATATATATATATATATATATATATATATATATATATATATATATATATATATATATATATATATATATATATATATATATATATATATATATATATATATATATATATATATATATATATATATATATATATATATATATATATATATATATATATATATATATACGTTTCATTTCTCGTGCATGTTGGCACGCTTTTGACTTGTAATTTTGTCTTTTCTACTTTTGTATATATACCAAAATGAAAATAGAAGATTAGAATGGTGTCGGCTTTTGGGTGTGAAGGATGACCATAAAAGATGGTTATATGCATGTACGAAGCACTTTTCAGAAACCAAGTGTGGACAAAAACGAGCAAGACTAAGACGGGATGCACTGCCCGATTTAAATTTAAATTTGTTAACCCCAGCGATTGATGCAGATGTTAAAGAAAATTTAATATTCTCAAATTATCCACCGCCATCTGAAAGCGGTGAATCATCTGAGCTGTATAACACGCCTTCTTCCTCTATATTTGGTGTATATTATATTGTATATGTATATTATATTTGTGAATGCACTTTTTATATTTGCTTCGTTTTAACTCTTTAACTGTGCTTAACGAAATTTAACTGTGCTTAACTAAATTTATTTAATTACTAACTATGCAGCATTATATCATAAATTATCACCAACATCCATTAACATTCATAAAATGTAATATCGTAACAATCATTTTAAATTTCATATATATTAACGTTTGTGAAATGTTTTACATATCATTGTACAATTTTAATTTCCTAACAATTTGTTACGTATATCTAATAAGTGTGCATTGTATATTTGTAAATACATTAAATAAGTGTGCATTGTATATTTGTATATGGGTGTTATAGGCCTACTGGGGAACCGGACATCCAAAAAGAACGGTAACGCGCCAATGTGGAAACATCCTCTGATGGAAAACAGCCCTCTGATGGAAATTTAATGTTTTCATTTGTTTACCATAGGAAATCCGTTTCACTACTACTGCTCTCGTCAAATAAATTCCTTTCGGCTACTTCCATTTTTGATACTGTTTCCTCCGTTGCCTTTTTTGCGTCTGTTTTCTCTTCACTTCTTTGCTTCTTCTTTTCTAGAAAGGAAAATATTCAAAATTAATTAGAATTCGATCATTATATTGTTTTTACTTTTTGGATTACTTCGCGCTTGTACGTTTTAAATTATTTAGTCTCATTGCCATTCTTGAGGACTTCATGCAGGCGCGGCATTGATTCTTTCCTTCCAGCGCTCTCAAAAATGTTTCTCTGCTGTTTTCATGGATTTCTTTTTGCAGCCATTTACTTCCGGTGCTTTTTACTAAACCCTTTTTTTGGTTCAATATTCTCAGCATCAACTGAATTTAACGCGTTTTCTTCCTAGGTTTCCTAAACAACGTTCGCAACGGCTCGATTTCTACATTTTCGGTCTCAAAAATATCCGCGCATAGTATTTGATTTTGCTGTTTGCCATCACTGAAGGCCGAGTTATGGCAATATTGAGTTCATTTGGAGTAATGTCAACATCGTCCTCAACTCTTTCTTGTTGTTCCTTCCTACGGGATTTCACAATTTTCATCAGCTCTTTATTCCAATTTGGGATTTGTGGTGACATGAAAATAAGACACCAGTGGTGTTGGCCAACCCATTCGAATTCTAGCTGAAGCCCATGTTCTGTTCTACTTTTACATATTAATGTTTTCCTTCACTTAAACTTTATAGAACTTATTGAATTTAAATTCCTTTTCGTGACTCATTTTCTTATTATTTTCACTTCAAAATAGAGCACAGAATGTGCTTTCAAATCAAGCCGCCGAAGCGAACTGTTGTTTACATATTTTAATGAAATGACATACGTGACATTCAATTTGGTGAATTACGCATCCATATACATAACCCCTGTACGTGAGTTTCGGTCGTGTAAAATTTTGTCATTTTTTTGACACATTTTTTTGGGAAAAGAGTTTCCTATCTCGTTGTTTCTGGTATCAATAAAAACATTTACTACTACTACTACTAATTCGAAACCGGCATTTTGATAGCAAAAACAACAACAAATTGATAGACTTGTTACAGCCCCTGACAAATGATTTTTCTGGGAAATTCAAATCTCAGACCCGGACATAACACATTTTATACCGTGAAAGGCAGAGATAATGAGATAGGAAACTCTTTACCCACAAAAAAATGTTGCAAAAAAAACCAAAATTTTACACGACCTAAACTCACGTACAGGGGTTATGTATATGCATGCGTAATTCACCATATTAAATGTCACGTATGATATTTCATGAAAATATGTAAACAACAGTTCTCTTCGGCGGCTTGATTTGAAAGCACATTTTGTGCTCTATTTTGAAGTGAAAATAATAAGAAAATGAGTCACGAACAAGAATTTAAATTCTATATGTTCTATAAAGTAAGTTCGATATAAGTTCGATAAGGTTTAAGTAAAAGAAAATATTAATAGGTAAAAGTATAACAACACGGGCTTCAGACAGAATTCGGATGATCGTATAGCTTTTGAGCTGGCCAACACCATTGGTGCCTTATTTTCATGTCACCACAAATCCCAAAAACATCCCAAAATAGAATAAAGAGCTGCTGAATATTTTGGAATCTTGTAGGAAAGAACAACAAGAAAGAGTTACAAAAGGAAATGCACGGTAACAGCAAAAAACAATTTTTGGGAGCGCTGGAAGGCAAACAATTAATTTGAAATCAGGATAGTATAAAGCAGCCTACACAAAATAGAAATAATCAAGTGAAAGACGCCACTTAATTCGAAAAAGAAATTGAAACAGGCGCGCCTAACAAATTACTCAATTCACAAGAACTCAGTCATCAAAGTAAAATCAGGCTCCATACTTTTTAAAATTTACGGTAATTCTACTAAGTATTTCATTTTTCGTCGTAATCGATTAATATATTCAATTCTTTCAGATTTTCATTGATTTTAATGCGCGAATGAGCTAAATTTTCCTCTAGTTCTAACCAATTCATAACGCTTAACAATTTATGGTAACTCACCAAGCATTATAATAATGTCACTTCCCAAACCGGAAACAGTGTTCATAGAAGAGAGTTATCAAGATAGCACCTGCATAGAATCAAAGCCTCTCCTGCATGAAGTTTTCGAAAATGGCAATGAGACTAAATAATTTAAAACGTATAGAAGGCGTGAAGTAATACAAAAAGTAAAAACACTATAATGGTCGAATTCTAATTAATTTTGAATATTTTCCTTTCTAGAAAAGAAGCAGCAAAGAAGTGAAGAGAAAACAGACACAAAAAAGACAACGCAGGAAACAGTATCAAAAATGGAAGTAGCCGAAAGGAATTTATTTGATGAGAGCAGTAGTAGTGAAACGGAAGATTTTATGCGACCAATTTTAGTTAAAAAAGAAAAAGAAGTTGGACGAGAAAGGTTAAAACCTCGAGATGACAAAGGAAGTAATGTGGGCTTAAAGAGAGATTTATTTAATAAATCACCAGAATTTGATATACTTCCCAATCCTGACGGCTTTTGGGATCCCCTCATAAGATCTCTTGACTTGGACGATACGCGTAATCAAACACTAATCGATACACACTTTCAGAGGAAACAACTGTTGAAACGATTAGCTTAGAGACCTGCTTGTGTTCGTCGTTTAGATAGAGAGTTAGTAGCAAAATTTTAGTGAATAATTTTCGTAATTGAATTTAATTTCTTTTTGAAAGATCATATGTATTTACTTTTAATCATTTAATAATAAAATTCTAAATAATATTTAAATGTATGTACGTCAATTCCTGTATTTGTGATTTCTTCTTACCCTTCTACCCTCTGGCAGTATGTTCGCAAGTCCGGCATTTTTATATTTTTGCTTAAATTTATTTAAATTTAAAATGTTTTTAAAATACTTGTTTTATAATATAATAATTGAATTTTTAAGTTATTTTAGCTCAATTAATATGTTATTTTAATTAAGCTAAGTTTATTATTAATTGTTAAGTTAGTTAACATTTTAATAAAAATTGTGTAAATACTTTTATATAATTATGTGAATATTATATGCATTTCCACATCACCCATGAGGTATGCACTGTGATGCGTTACCGATTTTTTTGGGTGTCCGGTTCCCCAGTAGGCCTATTTCACCCTTACAATAAATAATTATAATTATTTTAAACATTAATTAATGTCACATAAAGCAAAATTAGTTGTTAGGAACAAACAGCGGCGGAAGTGGTATGGTTTTTTTATTGAATAAGATACTTTTTGCGCACTTAGGGAAATATAAAATTTATCATTCATTTTTCTTTTTGGTCTTGAAGAATAATTCTGATTGCACTAACGGGAGGTGTGACTATTTCAAATAGAGCCTTGCGATAATTATTTTATTAAAATAGAAAACTAATTAATTTATCTCAAATGGTTTTATGTCGTGAACCCTGTTTCAATATTTACCTACGCAAAAGGCGAATAATAAAACATGTACCTCACAGGGAGGTAACCCTTAATTGATTGAATTCAATGCCGAGGTGAAACACAGCTCAATGTATGCCAACGCCGATTTTTTTATATTGATACGGAAGATGGTAGAACGCACCCGAACGTTCTAGCCTTCACGTTAAAGCGAAACTGACACATGTGTCATTTCACGATAATCATCATTCACACTACACAAACATTACACATGTTTGACATGACTCATACGTTTCACAATAATCACACCATACAACACAGCCGCACTAAGAAATGTCAAGCACATTCCAGACCCTTCCTTTATCGCTAGAGCTGGGTATAAATACGACGGCTGCTGACAGCTGTCAATCAATTCGTGTCTGACTACTGAGGTGAACACATGACGCAAGTGCAAGTTACAAAGTGAAAGTACAGAATTGTAAAGTAAATAGTTGCGAGTAAAAGTGGTTAAATAAAGCTGGCAAATAAATTTAGATTAAACACAACAGCTAAATAAAGTGTTTTATTGGATTATTCACAATCCAGTGATCGAACCTGAAATATTCAGAGCAGAATTTTCAAATAACGTAACAATTGGTGTCAGAAGTGGGATTGCTGAATAATCCTGTACCATGGTGAGATTTGCAGAATTAAAAATTTCTCAACTAAGAGAAGAGCTGGAAGCTCGTGGACTGCCTGTGACAGGTAACAAGGCGGAGCTGCAAGTGAGACTGCGTGCATCATTGGAAAAAGATGGCATCGATGTAGATGGCTATGAATTCGGTTACGATGATGCCGGAGCGTCATCAAAGGTTGAAGAACAACTGCCAGAACCACAGCAAGCTCAAGGTTTCGATATGAACATGCTCCTTGCGGCAATGACGCAGGAGCTGGCAAAGAACACACAACAATTGCAGCAGCAGTTGGCAAATAATACTTCAGAGCTGCAAACCCAACTGTCACGGATAGAGGGTAACTCTGCTCAGCTGCAAGCAAGACAGGATAAAATGGAAGAGCAACTACAACAGCTGGAGACAAAAGTGTTGCGTCTTGACAGAGAAATGGCATCCAGCGGGCCAGTCACAACAGTCAGTTCAACGAAGTTGAAGGCTCCAACCTTTGATGGAACCATACCGTTGAAAATCTTCAAAATGCAGTTCGAAACCACTGCACAAGCCAATCATTGGAGTATGGCCGATAAAGTGGCAGCCTTAGTGGTATCTATCAAAGGATCTGCCACAGAAGTTCTACAAACTGTTTCTGATGATGAAAAGGGAAACTATGATGCAATAATGGCTGCCCTCGAACGTCGATATAGCAGTGACCACAAGAGGAAAGTTTTCCGTATGGAATTGCTGAACAGATATCAGAAAGCGAGCGAGTCGCTGCAAGAATATGCAACTGATATAGAGCGCCTTGCTCATTTAGCATATGCAGATTCGCCGGCAGAAGTCATAGAAACGTTTAAGATCGAAGCATTCGTCCGAGGAATAAGAGATGTGGACACTAAACGCGCAGCAAACATCGATACAAAGAAAACGTTTGCTGAAACAGTATCGTATGCCCTGGCGCAAGAAACAGCGAGTCTCATCAGTAAACCAACACATAGCGTTCACAGAGTTGAGCTTGACCAAAACCAGAACATGGAAAAATTAATTCAGACGATGATTGCAGAATTCCGCAAAGCTTCCGGAAGTAAATGTTACAATTGTGGTAAGGCAGGTCATTTTGCAAGAGAGTGCAAATCATCTCGCAAAGTTGGAAACGGAAGACAGATAGGCGGCGGAAATGGAAGTGGCGCTGCAAAACAAGACAAACCGTTAAACTAAAACGGGCCAGCCGTAAGGGGCGTAAGCTGGTCCCGCCTACCGATTGCCCCACTGTCTCCGTTTCACAAATACATCGAAACAACAACAGCCTTACGGTAAACGGAACTGTGAACGGACAAATACTCGTTTTAACAATGGATACAGGCGCAACACATTCCATTATTAGGTCAGATCTTGCGGGAAATAACATAGAGCCATTGATTGGTTACAAATTGCATACGGCTACAGGAGAGGAGGCAAGAATTCATGGTAAAATGGAGTGTACCGTACAATTGGGAACACTTGAAGTGCGATATACCTTTTTAGTGGCTTCAATAGTGGACGAAGTAATCATCGGTGTCGACTTCATGCAAGCCCACGGAATTACTCTTAATTGGAAAGAAAAATTGCTGACATACCAGAATATGGAAATACCATTGAATGCTGGCTATCAACACCTTCAAATAAGAAATGTGAGTATAAGTCATCAACAGCAGATTCCAGCCAAATCCGAAGCAATTTTATGGGCACGTGTGGATGGGGATTGTGGAAATGGCAATCTATGGGTAGTAGAAAGGGCAGAAACATCATCGGATATAGTCGTTGGACGAACGCTTGTAAAATTGAACAATAATGGGTGCATTCCAATACGTGCGGTAAATGGACTCACAAGACCAATCACTCTCCAGCCAGGAGTGGTAATAGGAAAATGCCAAGCAGTGGAAGCTGTAGTCAATTGCGAAAACATTCCTCAGACGTCCAAAAACAATGTTTATGAAGAAAGAAGAAAAATCACCAACACCATGAACAACTGGTTGAATGAGTTGAATGGTTCAGAAAGACGAAAAGCAAAGCTCCTATTGGAAAAATATAGGTCCATATTTGCCAGTGACGACAACAAATTTGGAAGGACTGCTGTGGTGCAACACCGAATAGACACAGGCGATGCAAGACCAATTCGCCAAGCTCCACGAAGAGTTCCACTGGCAAAACGAGAAGAGGCAGCCCGGATAATAAAAGAGATGCACCGGGATGAAGTAATTGAACCATCGACGAGTCCATGGAGCTCACCAGTCGTGTTGGTTAAAAAGAAAGATGGAAGTACACGATTTTGCGTGGATTATCGAAAGCTGAACGACGTCACCAAAAAGGACAGTTACCCGCTGCCGCGAATAGATGACACGTTGGACACATTATCTGGTGCGAAATGGTTTTCGACATTGGATCTGCAAAGCGGATACTGGCAAGTAGAAATTGAGAAACCTGATCGTGAGAAAACTGCCTTCAGCATTGGAGATGGACTGTGGCAATTTTCGGTAATGCCATTTGGGTTGTGCAATGCGCCAGCAACTTTTGAGCGATTGATGGAACACGTTTTAAAAGGACTTCATTGGAAGACGTGTCTGGTGTATCTCGATGACATCATTGTCATGGGTAAGAATTTCGAGGATCACCTTAAAAATCTGGAAGAGGTCTTTAGTCGAATTTCATCTGCCACTCTACGGTTAAACCCGAAGAAATGCGTCCTATTTAAAAGAGAAGTGAAATATCTGGGCCACAAAATTACTACAGAAGGAATTCACACGGATGAAGACAAAATAAAATCAATAAAAGAATGGCCTCGTCCTAGAAATGTCCATGAAGTTCGTAGTTTCCTAGGCCTGTGCACTTATTATCGACGCTTTGTACCTGGATTTGCCAACATCGCCCGCAGCTTGCATAACCTCACAAAGAAGAATTGCAAATTTGAATGGAAAAAGGAAGAAGAAAATGCTTTCCAGCAACTAAAAGAATTGCTTTGCACAGCACCAATGTTGGCGTATCCAGTTCCTGGCGAAAAATTCATCTTGGACACAGATGCTAGCGCTTACGGAATAGGAGGTGTACTATCACAAATAGTTAATGGTCAAGAAAAAGTAATTGGGTATTACAGTCGAGTACTTGGAAAATCAGAAAGGAACTATTGTGTGACCAGACGAGAGCTATTAGCAGTGGTAGAATGCGTCAAACACTTCCACAAATACCTGTATGGGCAGAATTTTCTACTGAGAACAGATCACGCAGCGCTCAGGTGGCTTTTACAATTTAAAAATCCAGAAGGACAGATTGCGCGCTGGATAGAAAGACTGCAAAACTACGACTTCGAAATACAACACCGGAAAGGAGGGTTGCATGGCAACGCTGACGCGCTATCTCGCCGACCATGTCCATTGGAATGCAAACATTGTTGCAAGGCAGAAAGATGTGAAGGCGTAGTTGACGTCCGACTAACCAACCTGCAACCTGAAGAAAAGTGGGAATTTGCTGCCATAAGAGATTTGCCAACTGAAAGACAATGATTTAACCAGGGTCATGAGCGCTATCGAAATGAACCAAAGACCCACTAAAGAAGAAATGGCTTCAGGAAGCCCATTAGAAAAGGCATATTGGATGCAGTGGAATAGCTTAAAGCTGATAAATGGAGTACTGCATCGTACATGGGAAAGCAAGGATGGAAAATACACGCGCAATTTGATCGTCGTGCCTAAGTCCAGAATAGCAGATGTATTGATGGAATTTCATAACGGGCCAAGCGGAGGGCATCTCGGTGTCACAAAGACACTAGAAAAGATAAAACAGCGGTTTTATTGGGCAAATTGCCAGGAATCAGTCGCAGAATGGATCAAAAGCTGTAAACAATGCGCGACTGCTAAGGGACCGAAGTTTAGAAGTAGAGGCAAATTCCACCAGTACAATGCAGGAGCACCTTTCGAACGCGTAGCAATGGATGTAGCTGGACCATTTCCGACTAGTGACTCCGGAAATAAATATGTGTTGGTAGTTATGGACTACTTCAGTAAGTGGCCTGAGGTGTACCCCTTACCAAACCAAGAAGCAAAGACTGTGGCAGAAACCTTTGTGCAGAATTGGGTTACAAGATTTGGCGTACCAATCGAGTTGCACTCCGATCAGGGACGAAATTTTGAGTCTGCCATATTTCAGGAAATGTGCTCATTGCTTGGAATCAAGAAAACTCGAACAACTGCCTTACACCCACAATCAGACGGAATGGTAGAGAGGTTCAACCGTACGCTAGAGGAACATTTACGCAAGGTAGTGGACATATGTCAGCGCAATTGGGATAAGCACATTCAAATGTTTTTAATGGCTTATCGGTCAGCAGTCCATGAAACCACATCACATTCACCAGCACGAGTTATTTTTGGAACAGACTTGAGATTACCATCAGACCTGAAATTTGGCAAATGCACGAACCTTGCTGAAAAGGGTAATCCCTATTGGGAAATGCTGCAGTCGGATATGGACGAAATACACCAGCAAGTAAGGGAGCACATGCAACTGATGAGTAATAAAATTAAGGACCGTTACGATCGAGCTATGAACACGGAAGGATTCCAGGAAGGTGAATTGGTTATGTTGTACAATCCACAAAGAAAAAAGGGTATGTCGCCAAAGCTACAGACGTCATGGGAAGGTCCCTATAAAATTATAAAACGGCTGAACGATGTTGTATATCGAATACAAAACCTATCACAAAGGAAGGGTAAACTAAAAGTTGTCCATTTGGAAAGATTAGCCCCATATCATCAATGGAATACGATGTCTGATCGGGACAATCAGACTTAAGCGGAGGGCAGTGATACGGAAGATGGTAGAACGCACCCGAACGTTCTAGCCTTCACGTTAAAGCGAAACTGACACATGTGTCATTTCACCATAATCATCATTCACACTACACAAACATTACACATGTTTGACATGACTCATACGTTTCACAATAATTACACCATACAACACAGCCACACTAAGAAATGTCAAGCACATTCCAGACCCTTCCTTTATCGCTAGAGCTGGGTATAAATACGACGGCTGCTGACAGCTGTCAATCAATTCGTGTCTGACTACTGAGGTGAACACATCACGCAAGTGCAAGTTACAAAGTGAAAGTACAGAATTGTAAAGTAAATAGTTGCGAGTAAAAGTGGTTAAATAAAGCTGACAAATAAATTTAGATTAAACACAACAGCTAAATAAAGTGTTTTATTGGATTATTCACAATCCAGTGATCGAACCTGAAATATTCAGAGTAGAATTTTCAAATAACGTAACAATATTATAATTTTTTTACATTTGGATTCGATGTTATCATAATTTAGCCTAGTTGCAGAAGCTCACAGAAATGTTATGAGGATTTCTAGAATAACCCTGTTTGATTCTCCTAATAAAGTTAAATAAATAAAATAAAGTTAAATAAATGAAATAAAAGAAATAAATTAAGTTAAATATATATCGTAATAGTTAACGTGAATAGGATTTTTATCAGAACGAGATGCTTTACGATTGTTATAGTTCAACTATGTAAGACTGGATATTTGAACCTTAATAAGCAGTTACCTGGCATTTCTTACGAAATCATAAATATTTTCCAATCGGGAAAATATTTACCAATCATTAATGATTTCTGGCCAAGAAAGAGAAGCGAAACTAATGGAAAACTATATTACGCGTCTAATATACGCGTGTATATCTTCACACTCGCTCTTTGTTTTATCCTCGTTCGGAGTTATCACGATTTAGCTAATTCGGGAGTAGACCGGTGATTAAAAATAACATCCATAATAAAACAGATTTTCCATCTGGCTTCTCACAAATTACATCAATTATCTACACAGCAATTCTATACAAATTTCTACACAGCATTTACAGCAAATAATACCTTCAAATCTATGTGGATATAAAAAACATGTACACGCGCAATTACACAGTTGTCAAAAAAATGTACCTCAATGAGAGTGTTTTTAATTATAAATTTTAACTAAGTTGAAATCTCAAAATAATTGCATAAATGATATGTCAATGGGGTCTAAGACCAAAATTTTTCATTGTAAGACTGACGTCATTGGGGGCACGGTAGGTGAGTTTGAGAGTAAAAATTACGTCATTGGGGGCACGGTAGGTGAGATTCTGAGTGAAAACGTCATCAATTTCCGTCCGTTTCCACTAACCCTACTATGCATTTCGGCGTCAAATCTACAACCAGAGTTGCACTTCTCAGAAGTTTCCTATCTCTTTATCTCTGGTGAAAGGTAATCTATTTTACAATCAGTAATATAGCAGTATAAAAAACGTGTGGTGACACATTGGTCACACGTTTCTAAGTATTTCTTCGTCTAGCCGTTATATTCGATGATTTCAGTGTTTTCTGCGGTGCTACCTACCCAAATCGATTTTTTGGTATTTGCATAATGCAGTGTTACCGTCACTCAGTAATAAGAAATAAATTTTTTTTGTTAATTGTTGAAGAAATTAATAAATTAATACATTAATATTGCTGCGTAATCAGCAAACTACTACCAAGTTTAGAAAATTTCACAATTTGACTCACTTTTGTATTACAATTTCAATGGCTTCGATAACTTTATTAATGTTATTTAAACAAATTATTTACAGATCAAATTATTTAATTGGGACATTAAAATTAATCGTATTTTTGTTTCATTCATTGATTTATTATACACCACTGAGATAGCTTCTACGTCTATTTTTCCACCACTGTTTCAAATTTTGATAAATTTGTAAGGTTTTTAATTTATCCTCAAATAATGGGCTATTTATTTATAGTATAGGGCTCTGATAGGCAGTTTTTATCTTCCAATGGATATAATGTATTTTGTAAACAAATTGCCAATATTAAAAATTGTATATTGCGCTGTCTTAAAAGTGGAAACATTCCTAATGAAGTTGCAGCGTCATTGGTAAATATAAAAAATAAGCAACAAATTATGTCAGCGTCGTATCAAAAATTCAATGAGTATTTGGAGACACGAAGTGGAACATGGTGAGCTTATGCGGCGCACGCGTAACCCTGATCAGTTTGCTTGATAAAAAAGCGTACATTAAAAGAAAATGAAACAGACGAAGGGCAAGATCTCGTGCAACTACCATGTCATAAGAGCTACCATGTTATAAGAACTACGAAACAGTTACTGCCTGGTTCTACACGGCCATGGACTTACTGAACTTTTATTGAAATGGAAATTGTATTCAATCCAAATGTTCGTTAAAATAACTTTTGTTTATACTTCAAAGTGAAATAGGGTGTAAATTGTTTTATTTTATCATATTTCGTAGAAAAATGAAATAAAGTGTAATAAAAACCCGGGAATATTTCACGCAAATATCAAATTCTTGATTAGAAATTTCATAGCTTGAACACATAGAAATTACTGTTTCTGCCGGCAGTGGCAGAAATGTCAAAATTTACATTGGCTCTTATGGAAAGTGAGAAAAAAATAATTTCTGTCGGGCAGTAAATGCAGTTTCTGCCAGGTAATAGATTGAAAATTTCTAATTTTACTGCCGTCTGCTACCCTTGTTCTTCTTATTTTGTATTTGTTTTTGTTTCATATTTGAACTGTATGAACGGAATGTTCTTACACAAACTTCTTGTTTACATTTTGCAAAGCATTTTGACATTTACTGCCGTCTGTCCGAGAAGTCTATGTGTTCAATGCTGAAATGCTGTTACTGCCGGCAGAAACAGTAATTTCTATGTGTTCAAGCTATCAATCGGATAACGATGCTTTCTCACACGGGATTCCGGTATAGTACATATTTTCACAATAAAAAATAATTATATAAAAGAAAAAATTTACGCGGTTTTTATTAAAATATTAAAGCTGAACTAACTATAATAACAACTTTCAAAGTCACAAATATTTTCAACATATTCTAATATTGCAAATATAAAATAATAAAGGCGTGATTCGTTTGCCGCGCGTATACGCTTATTGTTGACCTTACATATAAAACGACATCCGAGCTTACGAACATTATACTCCAAGCTGGCAGCATTTTAAAAAATATTAATACAGATTCCCGCTGTCAAAGAAGGAAAATGGAACGGGCCAATATTACGTCACCAACCTCTGCATGATATCGTTTTCTTGTATGCAGTGAGCCTAACGCTTGCTTTTCCTTTCCTATTGGGCCAAAATAATGAAAACAGAGAATTTCCACTCCCAACCATGAACACAACCCTATTTGCATGAAAAATAAACACTTTTCTGCCGTTTGTCTGAGCAAAAATTTGTGATGTAATACGTCAGTAATCTATTTTATTTCTTTTGACACTTAGGGATGTGTCTCTTCCCGATAAATCACACAATAAAATTAAAGTTGTGATTTGTCTGCATTCTGTCCCATCGCTAGTTATAGTTAGCGTCGATAACTATATGCGCTTAATTAAGTCGCTTTGCGCTTATTCTCGCATACAAAATTTTTTATAAGCGTATACGCGTCTCAAAAGAAACGCGGCTAATATCTCATTAACCGTAAGGGGGAAACATATGGCCAGGTACCAGTCGAAAAATCTCTAACATTTTAATTTTATGTTATAAATATTTAATAGATAGGCTTGTACCTTTCAAGAAAATTTCACTTTTACATTTTAATAAATATTTTTTCTCTAACTTCTAATTCATTCTAAATTTTTTCTCTAAAAATGTAGAATGCACCCGTACAAAAGTATGAATATTAAGAAAGAGCAGCCCTCAAGCGTTTCTGGCGTATAGTTTTCATAATATTCGACACCGTTATTCAGGAGAAAACCAATTTTGGAAATAAAAATATTTTCAAAAAACTACTTTTCTATTTTGCACCATTTCTGCAGAAATGGGAGCATTTCACATAATCGTAGTGAGTCCAATTTCTTCATTCCGATGTAAAAAGACGTTATCGATATGTTAACAGTTTTGAAACAAACGAAGTTTATGTAGTGTTCATACGGACGTGGAAAAAGCAAACCTCAGCGAATTTTCAAAAGTCAAACATGCGGTGTTCCAGCGACAACAGTGACAACACGACATTTTTTGATAGTTACAACCAGAGTTCGGAAATGTGCTCTCGTAAATGCACCAGTCTCTTTTCGTTCAGCACCGTGTGAAAACACATCATATGTGTTCACAGTTTTCGGTGAGCACATGCGACCACTTCCTCTGAGAAATGTGCTGCTCTGCCGACGCCTCTCTGTGTTTTGTGAGTATAATCGATCACCAAACACAGAAACAGTGTGAAGCTCTTCAACTCCCGCGATGTGTGCTCTCACTTTTTTCACCAGCCAAATTAATTCCACACAAATTTCTCCGAAATGGTGATAAAAATTGTGAGCGTCGTGTGCTTTTGGTCGGTGCGGCCGGTGCTGCTGGATTTCACACTTTGGGATTTTGTTAACGATAGACAGAAAGAATAATGCTATAAACACAACCTCGCGACAAGTTGTCGTACACCGCCGCGATTTGTCAAAAAACTCTGCCGGCGCTGAAGCAAGCAGAGAACATATGTTTGTTTATTAATTTAAGTAAGCTTGTATGTTTAAGTTTTATACATATATCTACCATCCAACTTTGTCTTTATAGCAATTTCCTCCTTCCTTCTGCAAGATGTTTTTGTAACCAGGGTCTTGCAAATTGTAGAGGCATTTATATTGCCTGACCTGCTCAATTATAGTTTCTTCAATACCAGTCATTCTAAAATACAGAATAATCATTTTAGGAGATATATTTCCATTAATTAATACTTACACAAGAAAAATTTCAAAGAAAAAACAAAAAAACTATTCAATTATATTTGCATTATAGAATAATACAGAGTAAACATTATTCATTAGTCATTACAGAGTAAACAAACAGAGAAAAGAAGAACAAGATGCGCGACAACTGAGAAAAATAGAAAATTTTCGACTACAGTCGCTGTCGTACGCGTCGGCAGAGCGACAAGTTTATTTTTTCTCAACTCCCATAAGACTCCATGTATTTTTGACAAGTCGCGGCGGTGTACGACAACTTGTCGCGAGGTTGTGTTTACAGCATAAGGATGAATATGTAAGGTGTATATGTTACAAAGCTCTCAGAAAAGTTCTAAAGACAGTTTTTAGCCTCATATTATTTAAAAAAAATATAAAAATATTACTTTGCTGTATATTACTTCTATACTTGTTTTTTATTTTTCCTGTTTATCTGTATTATAATATATTCTACGTTTACATATGGACATTTTTGAATATGTGTTTATTAAGCTTAATGATTAATAAATTTTGTAAATCATAGCTTAATTACAAGAAAAGAATAATAGTAAAGTCGTCTACCCATTAGAGCAGTACTGCAATTATATACAAACATAATTTGTCATCCTTCTTCTTTCTGTCTATTGAAAACCTAGTCCCAGATATTCTGCTTACTCTTGCTTCTGCTACCTACCAGTATCACAATCCCAAAGTGTGAAATCCAGCAGCACCAGCTGCTTAAAATTAATTTGGCTGGTGAAAAAAGTGAGAGCACACTTCGCGGGAGTTGAAGTGCTTCACACTGTTTCTGTGTTTGGTGATCGGTTATCGTCACATAGCACAGGGAAATTCCATCCGATCAAACACAGGCACCGCTAATGTGAAGAGAAATTTTGGAGAAACACATTTGCGGAGATGGTGCCAGTGAGAGGACACAATGAAATAAGCGGAGTTGATGCCGGAGTGTGCTGCACTCGGTGCTCGATTTCCGAACTCTGGTTACAGCCGAAATATAAACAAGAAGGAGGAATGAACATTACAAATAACATTTCGAAACCAAGAAAAATGAATCGAATAGATCAAAACAGCTGTGAGAATAAAGTTGAATGAAACAAACTTTAGGAGAAATCAGAGGTGAAAACTGAATTTTGCTGTGTTTTCAGCGAAAATCGCTTCTCAACAGCTTCGTTTGACAGTTTTGCCTTTTTCGACTATACATCAAACTGTAGAAAAATAACCGAAAAGTGACCTTTCAGCCCCATGTGAAACCCCATATTAAACATTTTAGTAACTTTAGATTCTTTAAAATCAAAATTTACTACTTTTTTTAGTTTAGTAACTTTTTTAGTTTAACGCGATTTTTCATGAAAGTAATTCTATTTGACAATAATATTTAATAACAGTAGCCAACGATTTTCTTTAAAAGATGTACATAAAATTAATTGCAAAAAGTATTTCGTTGCCAATTTAATGCTGGCTTTCTTCGGTAAAAAGGCGAGGGTATGCGTGCAACAATTTTGTATGAAAGCTTAAATAGCATAGTTTCTTACTTTAGGTATAACTACTAATTATTCAAGCAAGTACCAACTACACAATTATTAAGAAAAAAATTAACAAATTAAAAGGTAAAGATAAAAAATTAAGAAAGGAGCTTACTAAAATTTATAAAAGGAAAAAAGTAGACAAACAATTGGAAAAATAAATATAATAATTGTAATAAAGCTTTATTCGTATAAATTGACCACATGTAAAAATTAGTATAATTAACTTTTAACTATACAACGCTTGATAATTATTAAAGTCTAGTATAGACGAATTTCTTCCAGCATAAATATTCAGAATCAGTATAAATATTCATATTGGCGGTGTAAACCATTCCTTATCTACATAGCTGTCAGTGTTACCGTATGTAAAAACAAGATAATGGTCAATGTCATATGCAAGGAATTATTTATACACATGTATTTGTGAGCTTTATATAAGTTTACTACTGCATGTTGAGCTTTATATAAGTGTTAAACTACTGCATGGATTTCGATGGAAAAAAGTTTACTAGTTACGCTCAGCAAGCTAGAAAGTCTTTCTTTCTAAGTAGCGCATTTAAGTTTTTCATGGGGTTAATTACACATTTTACGGATAAAAAAAATTATTAAACTCGAAAAGAGTGCTAAAACGCAAGTGCAAAGTTTTCGTGAAAATAGACGTTTTTCGTAGGAAACTTTGACTTAAATATAACGCCGCTCAAATCTCTGGAGATAAGTATCTCTGCCTCTGGCACCATTTACTATGATTGCCGTTATGATTGCGTTGATGGTAGCAACAAAACAACATTTAGCATTTTCTATTTATTCGTATATTTTCATATATATGTTGCTTCATATATAAATTTATATATATTACTTCAAATTGTAAATTTTTTCTTAAAAGTTGTTCACCTGATATGCTTATCTCAAATTGAAACATTTTTAAGAAAAATCGCGCGATTTTAATTGGATTAATTTCACTAATTTTAAATTTTTTGGATTTGTATTTTTTTTGGCCAATGTATTTAAATATTTTCAATGAGTTGTAATATCTTCAATTAATTCCAACTACATTTGCAATGTGACAACTTATACTTACGTTTAAAAATGCGTTTTCTCCGCAAGCTGGTTCGATTTCCCTGAAATAAGGGAAATTGTAAATTTTAAATTTTTCCATAAAGCTTATAATGCGTGCAACTTACATTTAGAACATTTATATGTTTTAATTACAGAGTTTTCTTTGAAAAATATTAATTTTTCTGAAAATTTGTACTAAAAGTAGTACTGTAATATCTTAACATTGTAGGGGGTACTACGACTGTTAAAGTACTTCCATAAACGGATATGAATCGGGTATAAACGTTTTTTTCAATATTCAAGGGACTGCAGCCCCACCGTCATTGAAAGGCAGACAAATTTTTTGGCTTGCTAAGATCAGGGACAAGAGTGTTAACAACGAAAGTTACGAAAAAAATAGAGTGACTAGTCTAAACTGAACCTGATCCTATCTCCATTGGTGCGTTCCTTGTCGTGTATTTATAGTTAATAAGATATATTTAATTTAATATTGATTTTTAAAGGGAACAAGTTCAGAATAAGAAAAAAGAAATTTAAATAAAACACTATATCCAATCGAGATATCATGCCGGCGAGTACACAATATCGAAGGCATTTCTATTGCCTACCATTCATATGATATATCTTTTTGTAAAATATGTTCATCCATTGTATGCAAAAATATGTTTCTCTACTAAACGAACACACCAAAGTACCAAAAAATTTACCCTTTTTAAAATACCCAGTATTTTATCTTTAAAACGATATATCGCATGATATACTGGAACAAGTCTACGAGCAGTAAGGGTCATCCAACAGAATACACATGATAAAATAAAGTCGTTGAAAAAATGTCCTTTCATATGTGTGGCCTTTGGCCGCGGAAATGATCATAATCCTCAACCAGCCGAATACTCACGGTGAAATTCAGTTTTTGCATAAAAGTCGTTTTATATAAGCGGCCTTCGGTCGCGGTGATGGTCGCAGCTTTTATACAACAGAGAACTCACGGTAAAATAAAGTCCTTGCACAAATGTCTTTTCAAATATGCGGTCTTCGGCCGCGGAAATGATCATAACCCTCAGCCAGCAGAATACTCACAATGGAATGAAGTCCTTGCACAAAAGTCTGTGACGTCAAAAGTAATTTTGACGACACAAATTATACATATGTATTTACACATTTTCTTTAGATTTAGGACTTCATACACAATTTCTTTAGATTTAAGATTACATATATTCTTTAAATGTAAGATTTTATTGTGCACATTTTATCAAGAAACACTGCGCAGTAATCTTCTTAGAAATAAGTATAATAATACGCATTTATATAATAATAAAAAAAGGGGACTGCACATTAATGGAAATTCCCCAATCATGAATAACGACAAAAAAATATATATATTGCGCATTAGAATTTAAGAACACCCTTTCAAATAATTGCGCATTATACCTGAAACACAACCAAGGCGATTTTTTGCCGAGAAACAAGTTTTTCCTCTCTTCTCTTAGCGTTTGCACCAAACACCGGCGTTGAAGGCCGCCAAAAAAATTAGATTCCAGATCGAAACGAAGTGACGTTTACTCAAGTGAGAGAGAGAGCACGGCAACAAACATCGCCAGAATAGAAATAGACCGTAGCTGCAAATCCTCTCTCAGCGGCATTATTTTTTCTCTTGATCCCCATAAGCGCAATGTAAATTTTGACACTTGTCAGCTATAAAAAGCCTACGCCGCCTTGGATGTGTTTATAGCATTAGAATTTAAGCAGTTTTGTAGATTAAGCATATTAGCATGTAAGAAACATACGGCACAAGCAACCATGAAGACAGAGACAGGACATTAAATTGATAAGACACGAGAGCTTGGAATTTGTTGTTGCATTTCAGCAACACAAATGACTATAAATAGGCGTACGCAACGATTCACAGGGAGACAGACAGAGTGATTCCTCCGGAGCAGTCGAGCTCACACGAATCTAGTAATACTCTCCGATCCGAGTAATTTTAGTATTCCTCAATCCTCATTCCCTCAACCTCCTCTGCTTAGTGTAAAACTTGTGTCGAAGTAAGGGCTGCACCAGACCTGTCGCCACAAGCCTAGTTGAAGTAAGGGCTGTACCAGACCTGGCAACTAGGACCTAGCAATATCCAAAAAGTATGTGCTAAAGCCCTCAGATTGGTCGAGAGTCGCGATCGCGTTAAAATAGACTACACACAGAGTAGATATTAGTACTTAGATCGCGAGTAACATGTATACGCACATTAGGCAACAATCGTGAGGCAGCAGAATTCCCATAGGCCAACGGCGCAGTATTTACAACGAGAGATGCGCACATACAAACACACTGGGAAACAAATAGGACTACAAAGGAAAGGACAGGGGAAAACAGAACGTCAATTGGTTGCAGTGTCACTAATAATAATTGATATACCACTAATAATAGTTCAAACAATAAAGATCATAAATTAATAACATCGTCGTCTTGAATTTATGTCCCAAGTTATAAATTCTCTGTGACTGAACCTGGACATGCCCTGAGTCATACCTCAGCCTACGAAAGATACGTTACAGATGGCGCCCGAGCAGGGACTATAAATTCATGAGAAATAGGATCATAAATTCTGTGCATAATCAAACAAGATAAGTATATTGCAACAATATGACGAGGACAACTTGGATATACAAATTAAACAAGGAGGAATTACAAGAGACAGCAAAAGAATTCCGATTGGATGAAACTGGTACAAGAGATGAACTAAGAAAACGTCTTTCTACTTTCATAACCAGTGGAGCACATGACAGTACTACCGAAGAACGCATTAACGAACTACAACTTATGTACTGTAAGAGTCAAGCATTACCTCTCGACATAGCAATACCAGCTCGACATAGCAATACCAATACCATTCTCTTTCTCTCGACATAGCAATACCAGCTACGAGCGCAACTCCAGAATACTCCGAATTACAGAAAACGACAGAGAAAATAATGGAATGCTCATCGACGGCAGAGGATTACGCGGCAGTAATAGACAAAGTGAGAAAATGGTCCATAAAATTTGATGGGGGCCATGACGCAGTCGCTTTCATTGAGAGAACTGAATAGCTGGCAGACGTATATAATGTAAATATAAATTGTATTCCTCGTACAATGCCAGAGCTTCTAAAGGATAAGGCGCTAATTTGGTATCGTAACAACAACCGTCAGTGGGTGGAATGGCGCGCATTCAAACTCGATTTTCTAAAATTCTTCCTTCCCGCCCGATATTTTGAGAAGCTTGATGATGAAATTAGAAAGCGACGATAACAAGCAAACGAGTCATTCAAAACCTATGTGATTGCACTCCAAGACCTTATGCGACATGCAAACTTCAGCGAATCAGAGAAACTAGAACGCATTTTCCGAAACTGCAAAACAGAATATCAGTACTACATTAAACGAAAAGACTTCAGCAGTCTGAGCGAACTAATGGATTTGGCGGAGGATATAGAGTGCTTGAAACTGGAAGAAAGGAGTTCTTGCTCAACTGCTCTGCCTAGGGAAGTTAAACATCGAGAAACAAGAGTAGTACCAACATATAGGAATCCCAAGATTGCTTGCCATCGCTGTGGCCAAAAAGGACACGTTAAACGAGGCTGCAGAAATCCACCAATACTATTTTTTTGGATATGTGGAAAAGATGGTGTGAAAACGTATGCGTGTTGCAAAAAGGGAAACGCCAAGGGGGTCGGTCTTGTAGGAGGCAGAGAAAGATCCCCAAGAAATATGCCTCCGCATTAACGGCTATCAAATTGAATCAGAGTAGTGATCGTGTGACTGCAAGAGTTATAATAAGAGAAAATGAGATTGACGGTGTCATCGATACTGGAGCATCATACAGCTTTATCAGTGAAAAACTTGTACAACAATTAAGAGCAGAGCATGTTACAAAAACAGCAATTGTGAACGTACGATTGGCAGACGGACATACCACAAAGATCAGCAAAGCAGCATATATGATAGTACACTTAGGCAACCAAAAGCACAAAATGTTTTTTCTGGTTCTTCCTGAAGCAATTGATACTTTAATACTAGGATTAGATTTTCTTTCGAGAATGAATACGAAGTTAACTATTGGTGGAAAGACGATTTACATAAGAGATATTTCCGAAAATATACCATAAGTTACATGCCCAATAATAAGAAAAAGTGAAAAACTAGAAGACAATGATATCAATGAATTTTATATATATATATATATATATATATATATATATATATATATATATATATATATATATATATATATATATATATATATATATATATATATATATATATATATATATATATATAATATATATATATATATATATATATATATATATATATATATATATATATATATATATATATATATATATATATATATATATATATATATATATATATATATATATATATATATATATATATATATATATATATATATATATATATATATATATATATATATATATATATATATATATATATATATATATATATATATATATATATATATATATATATATATATATATATATATATATATATATATATATATATATATATATATATATATATATATATATATATATATATATATATATATATATATATATATATATATATATATATATATATATATATATATATATATATTCATTTATTCATTAAGCAATTCATTCGAAGCAGTGAAAGGGCCAAGTAATATAACTACACACAAAATAGTTATGAAAGATGATCGGCCAATAAAACAGCGATATTTTCCCAGAAACCCGGCTATGCAGTCTATAATAGAAGAACAAGTTGAAGAACTGTTGACATCAGGATGCATCGAACCTTCAAACAGTCCGCACAGTGCTCCAATCGTGTTGGTGAAAAAGAAAAACGGTAAATGGCGGTTGTGTGTGGACTATAGACAACTAAACGCAAGATCAGTTCCTGACGCATATCCTCTTCCAAGAATTCAACATATTCTTGATCGCCTACGCAACGCTAAAGTAATAAGTACATTGGATCTTAAGAATGGATACTGGCAGATCCCGATGGACGTGGAAAGTCGACAATATACAGGTTTCACAGTACCTGGTCGCGGATTATTCCAGTGGCGCGTCATGCCATTTGGATTACATTCAGCACCAGCCACCTTTCAACGAGCTCTAGACAAAATAATAGGGCCAGAACTGGAGCCATGGGCCTTTGCTTATCTAGACGATATCATCGTTACAGGAGAGTCAATAGAAAATCACATGGTAAATCTACGCAAAGTATTCCAGAGGCTGAGAGAAGCCAACTTTAAGATCAACGCCGATAAATGTGAATTCTTTAAAACGGAAATAAGATATCTTGGACATATCGTTACTTCTGAAGGAATTCGTACAGATCCAGAAAAGTTAGCTGCAATTCAAGCACTTCGTCCTCCAATGAATATACGTGAGTTACGTCGATGTCTAGGAATCGCGTCATGGTACCGCCGCTTCGTGCCTGAATTTTCTGAAGTAGTTCAGCCAATGACATCGTTGCTAAAGAAAGGAAAGCGCTGGAAGTGGGAAGAAGCCCAACAAAAAGCATTCGAAGAATTGAAGACACGTCTTACACAAGCACCGGTATTAACCTGCCCCGACTTTTCAAAAAGATTCATTTTGCAAACAGATGCTAGCGATTACGGTCTGGGTGTGGTACTAACGCAAAAATTTGACGATCAAGAAAAGGTAATTGCATACGCAAGCAGACGTCTAACAAAAGCCGAAGCAAATTACTCCGCTACTGAAAAAGAATGCCCTGCTGTAGTTTGGAGAGTTAGAAAAATGCGCGAATATCTTGAAGGCTATGAATTCACCATTCTCACCGATCATTTAGCTCTAAAATGGTTAAATTCGATTGAAAGTCCATCTGGTCGCATTGCACGCTGGGCTCTCGAACTGCAACAATTTCGGTACGAAGTGCAGTATCGAAAGGGTAAATATAATGTCATTGCTGACGCCCTTTCGCGTGAACCTCAAGAGAACATTTCATGCAACCAACTGAGAATTGATATCAGAGCAATAGAAAATATAACTGATGTATCTTGTCCATGGATTACTAAAATGAAAGATGAAATAATCCAGAATCGAGAGAAATTTCCTGAGTACCACATAGAAGGCGACTATATATATATATATATATATATATATATATATATATATATATATATATATATATATATATATATATATATATATATATATATATATATATATATATATATATATATATATATATATATATATATATATATATATATATATATATATATATATATATATATATATATATATATATATATATATATATATATATATATATATATATATATATATATATATATATATATATTATATATATATATATATATATATATATATATATATATAATATATATATATATATATATATATATATATATATATATATATATATATATATATATATATATATATATATATATATATATATATATATATATATATATATATATATATATATATATATATATATATATATATATATATATATATATATATATATATATATATATATATATATATATATATATTATATATATATATATATATATATATATATATATATATATATATATATATATATATATATATATATATATATATATATATATATATATATATAATATATATATATATATATATATATATATATATATATATATATATATATATATATATATATATATATATATATATATATATTATATAT
>OZ016503.1:19734271-19764271 GCA_963966595.1 Physocephala rufipes
ATATATATATATATATAATATATATATATATATATATATATATATATATATATATATATATATATATATATATATATATATATATATATATATATATATATATATATATATATATATATATATATATATATATATATATATATATATATATATATATATATATATATATATATATATATATATATATATATATATATATATATATATATATATATATATATATATATATATATATATATATATATATATATATATATATATATATATATATATATATATATATATATATATATATATATATATATATATATATATATATATATATATATATATATATATATATATATATATATATATATATATATATATATATATATATATATATATATATATATATATATATATATATATATATATATATATATATATATATATATATATATATATATATATATATATATATATATATATATATATATATATATATATATATATATATATATATATATATATATATATATATATATATATATATATATATATATATATATATATATATATATATATATATATATATATATATATATATATATATATATATATATATATATATATATATATATATATATATATATATATATATATATATATATATATATATATATATATATATATATATATATATATATATATATATATATATATATATATATATATATATATATATATATATATATATATATATATATATATATATATATATATATATATATATATATATATATATATATATATATATATATATATATATATATATATATATATATATATATATATATATATATATATATATATATATATATATATATATATATATATATATATATATATATATATATATATATATATATATATATATATATATATATATATATATATATATATATATATATATATATATATATATATATATATATACTTACTTCGTTTACAACGGCTTTGATTTCAGAAACCAAAACATTGCAGGAAAGTTGTCGGCGAAATTTTTTTCGTGAAGAAGGCTGAGAACGCTGTCTCTTGATCTGACCACTGACGCTAACTGGAGTTAGTAAAAATTTGTGACCTCCAGCGCAGCAAAATGTTCTCATTCGTTCCAATAGTTCATCAGATTTCAAAGTTCCGCAGATATTATTAACTCCTATTTGATCTGCATAAACAGCAAACTTATTTAACTGAACCAGTTTGTAAGCATATTCATCTTCCCGTAGTCCTTTCGGAGATGAATTCCAATCGCAGTCGGTGCTCTGAATAGTAAGTGATGCGATTTTTAATCCAAAAGCAAAATGATTATTTGGGACTGTTAATAAATCTTCATATCGGAAATGAACGTGGTCGACTTTAAGTTCTAAATTGTCCAATATATTTGTAGCAATTGACGACCCATAGTTGAGCCAATTTATATACGACGTAGTATAGTAAAAACTTTCATTGTTATAGCCTTTCTCCGCTCGCCAAAGAGCTTCGCTTTTATTGAGTTCTCTCATTTTTACTTCTAAGTCCGAATTTTTTTCTTCTTGGCTGTCCCAATCGTTTACATCTTTCGGACCAAGAACAACATACACATGCTCGACTGTAATGCACCATGGCGCAGTCTTAAACTGGTAGATGGGGATTCGTAATGTAATTTTACCAATAACTCCAGACAGTACTTGTATCGGTATACCGAAATCCTTTAGAGCATCCCTTCTGATGGGCACATTTTCTAATTCAACTTCACCTAAAACACGATAAAGAATTTATTATCATATATTCGATTACTTTGTTTTTAAATAGTGGCGATAATGACCATGTTCTTAATGATAATAATAAAAACTAATGTTTATTTATCAAAGACTAAGCCCTTCCGTATATTTTAAATTTTGTAGATTTGATCAAGTATGAACAACGGCGCAAAAACAACAAAAGGGGAAATCAACTTATTTCCTTTTAAAGTTGTCATTGAAAGAACCGTTCGAATATTTTTAATGAATTTGATTTATTAGAATAATCCTTCCAATAAATTAAAGAACGATTCAATTATGGCACTGTTAAATTGTTTTCATTTATAGATATAGGACGTTAGTCCCTTAGGTGAACACCCTGACACATTAATGTTTTATAGCATAAAGTCTGTTACAGATAGTACCAGCTTTATAAAGATCAGGTTTAAAATCTCTGAGTTATTTGATATTTACTCGACACTCCCTAATAGTGAATGTTGTTGTTAGAGCTGCTTCTTCCCTTATATTCCATTGTTTCGATGCATTTTTTCTTGCTTGTGATCTGACCTGGATGCGAAGTGATAGGCTAGTGATGATGTCTGGTTCCATGGTGTTAATATAAACAGTTTATCTTTTTCTGGCCTACACTATGGTTTACCTATACCCATAGAGCTGTTTAGGGTATATTGTTTGTTCCTCCGTTTGTAACGCATTAAAGGGGTTGTGGACAGGCCGATCTGTAAATCTTCTGAGTCGATTTAGCCTTGTCTGTCTGTCCGTACGTTGAAATCGCGATTACGAGAGAACGAAAAGAGATATGGTCATGAAATTTGTCACAAATATTCTCTGTTATTGTAAGCAGGTTTGTATTAATTGACGAAATCGAATGAGAACCACGGATACGTTTTATAGATTATATGGATGTATGCACATATGAAGCAGGGCTTGTACGTTTGTAGAGCGAATTTAAAGACAAAATTTCATCGTGGAACTGAACCATGAATACTAAATAATTTTGCAAAAAGTGGGTGACTTCCCCATCTCTACTAGGAATTCGGATAAATCCTGTGGATGTAAGATATTTAAGCTTCGGCCGAGCCGAAGATAGCATTCTTACTTGCTTAAATTATCACTGACTGATCTTGAGACTTTTATTTTTAATAGTTTTAGTAATTTTCCATATGAGCTACACCGAAGAACAAAGTGAATATACTTAATCATTCAGGTTCAAAAAATTGTAAATCCGGTCCATGAGACCACGCTACAACGCCTATGAGAACATGTTAGTTTCAGCAAATAGACAACTTAAACCTAAACATAAGTTTAATGGCATGTTTCCCATGGTTTCTGTGATATTAGCGAAAAAATTATAAATTTCAAAATGCTATGGTTTGCAAACCAAATGAGGCGGTATTGGTTGGGCCACCACAAAGAAAAAAAACAGAAATTGTTTTTACAAAATAAAGGATTCATATTTTAGCTTGCTTCCTCTTTCCTCTTGCTCTTATAATCAAGAACGGGCAGAATTTCACGTCTATGTTCGTTAATTTGTAGTCGCCTGCTTTACAAGGCTTGAATTTGTATTGCTACGAGAATAGATTTCCAATTGGTATTGGAACGACTCAAACAGGTTACATCTTTTTAAGTATTTTAATGTTTCATAAACGCTGTTATAACGCAGCACACTACACAAAAATATTGCTTCCAAATCTCCTTTCGAACTCAGAAAGAAGTCATAACTCTAAATCACATGAAAACATGTTATTAACCAACAAAGCCTGATGATTTTGTATTCAAACCATAATTATATGCTTTATTTTTATACGAACGAACCAGATAGTAGGGCAACAGACAGTTGAGCTGGGTTGAAGTCTTCAATGTACTTTCCCAGGTATGTGTTAAGAACCCAAGTTATCAGTTCTCTTAGCATATTTAACTTCTAAAACACAACATATTAGTCAAAACACTAAAGAAATAGTAATAGAATAGAACTCTCAGCTGTTAGTTGCTGACCCAAAAAAACTGGCTGACACTTCAAAAAGCTGGCAACGTCATTTCGAATCATACAGGC
Organism: Physocephala rufipes; assembly: GCA_963966595.1. Classification (NCBI taxonomy): domain Eukaryota; kingdom Metazoa; phylum Arthropoda; class Insecta; order Diptera; family Conopidae; genus Physocephala; species Physocephala rufipes. Next base: position 19,738,103 of record OZ016503.1, read on the forward strand.
TCGCCAAAAATCTTGTACTTCGCCGAGCACGTGTGAATCGTAACGTCGATGCCAGTTTCTGCAGTATCCTGGTAATATATGATTATAAAAAATAAATTGAACACTAAGAATGCTGCTTTGTTGAAGAAGTAAACAGCAGCGTTAAAATAACATTGGCCTTTATGAGAAACGAAAAAAATTAATGTCACTAGCAGTATTCTGGCATAAGTTCAGAATAGGGGTACGGCTCCGATTTGTTGATTTTTGGTCCATCGTTACATTTAGAATCATAACTAACTAAAAATTTTAATGAGGACGTCCCCAATTTTGGATTTAAAAGAACCTAAACATTCAAAACCACAACGTTATATCTCTATCGAGCTATCATGGTGGCAAATATAAAATATTAAATGTATTTTCATTATCTACCATTAATATGCTATAACTCTTTCTCGATATTAATGCCTTTACAGAGTTGTTTCAAGATTTGTAAATATATGTACATTATATAAAAATGTATTTTTCCCTCCTGAACGAGTACATTAAGGTACCAACAAATTCTCTTTTCTAAAATGTACGATGTATCACATGATATATTACTGTGTTTCTAAATAAAAAAACGCGCTTCCGCAATATTTTTTTATTTAGCGAATTCATTTATGTTCTCTATTGTCCTGGGACGTTATTTCCATTTTCACTACTGTCCACTAGTTTGGTAATAGTACATGCCTTTTCTCAACATCAAAAAATTGTGTGGTTCTGTCACTAACACAATTCTGTCTGCGTTCCCGAGCCTGCTCGAGTAGTTGTTTCTGGTAATATACGTTGACTGGTAAATATACGCTGAAATAAAAGCATGATGTGGCCACCCTCTTTTAGTCGTCACTTTGTTCGATTTCAAGAGAATTTTTCGAAACTTAACAAAATATCAAAATGATTTTGATATTGCGTGGGGAAATTCTGACAACCACACGAACTGCATATAACTTGAATTTTGACAGTCGCGTTTGAAAAAGAGAGAACGTACGACTAATCAGGCCTTCAGGCCTTTAGCCCGCACTCACACAGGGGACATTTGTCGCGAAAAATTAAACTAATCATTTATTTGTCCCCGATACCGCTCACACAGAGGACAAATTAGAATGTAGGTTGTATCCCCACGTATGATTCTTCAATAAGAATTATTACTACATTCTGCTACACTACTTCAGAACATTATTTGATTACATTTAAATTTGTGGTGCGCGCTATATTGATTATGGAAAATATTGAAGAAACTAAAACTGCGCCCATTCCTGTAGCGACCGTTTTTATGGATGCATTATTCATCATTCGGCAGAGATAGGTGTGTGTTGTGTGTGCGGATCTTATAGATTAACTTAACCTTCATCCGCCGCAGAACAAAGGACGTTACTAATTTTATGTTTCAAAGCTGATTGCTTTTGATTAAATTATTGTATTAAATAAAAGATAGTGAAATGATCGATGAAATAGATGGAGGAAGACAAAGGCCATGGAACATGGACAAAGGCCATTGACCATGGAACGAATGGGTTACATGAATTGTTGATGTATTGATTGCTACTACAACACCTACACTTAACAGTAATCCAACGTTATTCCTCAACGTTGACCCGTTGCAATTGCTTCCATTTGTCTAGTTTCCATTTGACCCAACCTTAATTTCAAAACCGAATATTTTTCATTCATTTTGTTATTTCTGAGAGCGATATAAAATTTGCTTCTGTATTTAGGTTTCAACGTTGCTTTAACGCGAATGTAAACTCGACTCAGTCACGCTTTGTTTATTTTCCTTTAATAATTTCCGATACTTTTTGCTAGATTTGGTTTCGAAATTACCTTAAAATAACTAGTGAGCATACAAAAAATGAATGTATTCTCAATAACATTGACAATAACAATAACAATAACAGTAACATTTATTTTGAATGATTTTTACAGCGTTTTTATGCCTCGCTCGAGAAATCAAGAAAAATTACAAGTAAAACGACAAAGCAATAATAGTTGCAAAAACAGCGAAAACTCCTCCAACCACAATTCTTTCATTATTAAGGTAATAATGCATCATCAGCAGTAATAAAAACAGAAACAATAAAAATGTAGGCAACCATTCAAAGTTATGTCGGTGCTTGTGCCTCGTCGTTTCTCTTAGGCGTTCATCATCTCTTCTTTATTTTCTTAATTTACACAACTTCAATGTGCAATAGATTTCTGCCTTGTGCTTAACGTGTACGCCTACCATGATTGGTTTAAGTACACGGCGGGCCATCCCGCACGGGGTTGCGAGTACGAACTCTGTGAACGTACCTTTTTTTGCATATAGCGACAACCGACGCCCATTTCGCTTACGGTAGCCAACTGTAGCTTTGTCATATACCTGTGGAAGCCTGTGTGTGGCAGGACATTCCTCGCAGGTAACTATTGCGGCACTATCTAAGGCCTTGTGCCGGTGGGGACACTCACCGGCACTTGAGTTGACGGAGGCGGCCTCCTCGCGCAACTCTCGCGGAGACTCAAGGTCTCTACCCGCGTTTCTTTGGGTGGTAACCACAGCCACCACGAAGCTCCCACTAGGGGGCCTACCCACGATGCACTATATGCGTGGGCTTTATATTAGCGGGGTTGGAAAGACCCCTATACAATGTGCATCACCCGTGGTACCGCTTTTAAGCCTTCGGTGAGGCCTCGGAACCAGGGTGCATAGTTCATGGCTAGTGAACCAGCTTGCACTCTGGTCACTGCCATTTTGTTGCCCACACCGCAACGGGACTGGCACCCGAAATGTGCAGTAGACAGATTTCTGCCTTGTGCTTTACGTGTACGCCTACCATGATTGGTTTAAGTACACGGCGGGCCATCCCGCACGGGGTTGCGAGTACGAACTCTGTGAACGTACCTTTTTTTGCATATAGCGACAACCGACGCCCATTTCGCTTACGGTAGCCAACCGTAGCTTTGTCATGTACCTGTGGAAGCCTGTGTGTGGGCAGGACATTCCTCGCAGGTAACTATTTCGGCACTATCTAAGGCCTTGTGCCGGTGGGGACCTCACCGGCACTTGAGTTGACGGAGGCGGCCTCCTCGCGCAACTCTCGCGGAGACTCAAGGTCTCTACCCGCGTGTCTTTGGGTGGTAACCACAGCCACCACGAAGCTCCCACTAGGGGGCCTACCCACGATGCACTATATGCGTGGGCTTTATATTAGCGGGGTTGGAAAGACCCCTATACAACGTGCATCACCCGTGGTACCGCTTTTAAGCCTTCGGTGAGGCCTCGGAACCAGGGTGCATAGTTCATGGCTAGTGAACCAGCTTGCACTCTGGTCACTGCCATTTTGTTGCCCACACCGCAACGGGACTGGCACCCGAATGTGCAGTAGACAGAAAAGGAGCAAGGAAAATAGTAATGGTAATGGTAATATTATAATTATTATAAAAAAATTATAATAACAGTAATAATAGTAGCGCCAACAACGCAATGCCATATAAATCTAACCATTAAGTTTAGATAATTAGCTAGTTAAACAAAGGGTTATATTTTTCTCAAAACAACCAATCATCACCCCAAGAATATTACTATGAACAAATAAATGCCCCCTCCCGCACGCCTACATGCCTACACGCGTAACGGTAGTTAGCATAACAGTAACGCTTAAACAATTACTTTTTTATATAACCATCCTATTTATCTATATACACCAGTTGACCTAAACCCCTTTTAAAATGTTCGCACCCAAACCACAATCACTTTCCTGTGATAAACACAAATAATTATATTTTATTAATATGAAATTTTTTTTTTAATTTACTTCCATAAATAATTCAAACATAATAGAAAGTAATGAGGGACGCGAGTAACAGAAGGGAATAGTTTTTCCTTCCTTCTTCTGTAACTCCTTCCTTTTAATTACGCCAAAATGTTCAGACAATCAACGAACCTTGGCTCCAACTAATACGATTACACCGATGAAAATCAGTTTTTTTTTGATAATAAATTATTAAATTTTGCTTATAAAAGCACAAATCAAAAACGCATTCTTGTTGTCTTTATTATTCAGTTTATTATTCAGCTTAACTCGGTTTTACTTAGCTCGCAACTCAGAAAATACGGCGAAATCATTTGAAAATATAAAAAACGAGCGAATAATTGAACGGATTCTAGCAAGGAGCATAAAAGTATTATTTAGGAAACGACCACAAGATATTTAACGTACTTTTTCTCATCATGCTGGAAGAATAAGAAGGGAGCAAGATAATTACAAAAGAATTAGAAAAGTTTTTCTAATTTCGTAAATGAGGAATAAATTTAACAGAGTTTAAAATCTCAAATTTAGGTCTTCTGAAGCATAAAACGATTTTAAGGAATTTCTGAGGTTTAAACGTGTTCATTTATACGTTTAGGTTTTTGACTATTTGCGTATATATATATTAGTTTCGCAACAAAGATTCAAATTCGAAGTTCTTGAAAATTAATACATAAATCCTCTGACAAACATTTACAGGAAGATAAATGAAAATATAATTTCCACTATTAATCTCTGCGCGCAATATATAATTTGTATTGTTTGTGAAAAGAGACAGAAGAAAATTCATATCGGAAAATTAGTTACAAACAAAGAAGAGAGAGGAAGTAAAAAAAATACAGCATAAGGAAAGCAAATAGAGACCGTTGCAGGAGAGAAGGAAAAGAGAAAGGAGAAAGTTAACAAGGAATGAAAAAAGAAAAAGGGGCTGAAAATCAAGCAACAAAATTAATTATAATAATCTCGCCTTACCCGTGTTTCCTTCCTTGGAAAAACTGCAGTAAAGCTGTATAACCACCTGGCTCTGATAGGTCTGAGACCTATCAGTTGTCTCTGTCATTCGGTATGGCCGCACTCACACAGGGGACATTTGTCGCGAGACATGGAACTATTCATTTATTTGTCCCCGATACCACTCACACAGGAGACAAATTGGAATGTAGGTTGTATCCCCATGCATGATTTTTTAATTAGACTTTTTACTACATTTTGCTACCTTTTAATAATTTTTTTGCTAAATGGTAGTGGTTTGACTACTTTCGAACATTATTTGATTTCATTTCATTTTGTGTTGCACGCTAGGTGACTATGGAAAATATTGAAGAAATTAAAATTGCGTTAATATCTATGGCGATCGATTTTGTGGATGCATTATATATCATTCGTGATGAAGATGCAGAAATAATAAAATTAATCTTAGATACTGTGGAAAAATTGGAGGAGGTTAGTAGAGCTCGTCGTTGTACAGAGATCATAAATAAAATTAAAAAATTCAATGTTATCAGGCACATTTAACCGTAAAAATGTTTATAATGTATCATCATTATCCAATATTCCTTCCAGCGCCAGACTAAGATATCACTTTTTTTAGCCTGACATTTCTGTTCGTCCAGTTCTTTTAATTTCATTAAATAATTTTGGATATACATTACACCTCTCCTATGCACATTTTCATTTTTTAATTCAGTGATGGTCGTGGTATTTGCTACTTTTCACGTCCCAGAGAGACGTTTCTTGTTGTAGGGCGTTAATCAGCCTTTCCGTCGTATCCTTAGTCCATCTAAATGCTATTGGAAATGAATTTTGAAAAAAATATACTAAAATATGTATATAAAAGCACAAGCCAAAGACTTCAAAAATATTTATATATTGTTTAATGTTGGGGCTGCCTTAGAATTTAATGGACTGTTCGATTTCTTACCTAAAAAATGCACTGAAAGTGCAAATATTTATGAACACCATATTTTAATACACAAGCCATCAAAATTTCTAAAATAATATGGACGAATGAATTGCTCTAATATATATAATAATATATTTTGAAAAAATTTTATATAAGAATAATATAGCTTATGTTTTGCAGTCCCAGTAACAACCCCGATCGAACAAATCCTCAAAATCCTCAAAATTCATAAATTCATAAATACAATATAAATGCATGCCTGACTGAATTCGTAATATTCTGCTTTGTCGATACGACAACCCGCTGTTTGGTGTCCCCAGTAAACATCAAGGGACAAAATTGTCGCACAAGGGACAAATTCATTCGTTCATAGTCCACAGTTCATTTCGTTGTTTTGCTGGTGAAACAACAACAAATTTGACGTGTCCCGAGACAAATGTCCCCTGTGTGAGTGCGGCATATGAAGACGCAGACATAATAAAATCAATTTAAAATACTGTGGAACGATTGGAAGTTTGCAAAGCCCGTCGAAGAAGCTGCTGGTTTAAAAATTGCTGCTGCTGCAGCTGCTGCTGGTTTAAAAATTGGCGAAAATAAAAGATTCAAATAGAGCCTTGAGGTTCTGACAAACACCACCTAAGTGTGTGATAAATATTCTACCGGAATTGTTTGAGGATATCATAGGAAAGGTTTACTGAATTTCTAAAACAGGTCCATACCGACTTGCAGAAGGCTGAAATAGATACGACTATCGTTGTGCCACCGGCTGAACAGCTGGCCGTAACCTTGCAATATTTAGTTGCCTAGCATCATCAGGAATACCAAACTAATTATCGACAACATTCTTATTTTTATTAAATTATGAAGTTATTTTTAATTTTTGTTATTATTTTTAGTTATTAGTAATCTAGTTATTTTTAATTAGCTACTTTTTAGTTTTTATTTTTATACTGTTCAATGTTAGGCTTGCCTTAGAAATTGATGGACTGTTCGATTCCTGACTTAAAAAAAATCACTTAAAGTGCAAATATTTGTTAACACAGTATTTTAATGCACAATGCATCGAAATTTGTAAAACTATATGGAATAATGAATAACTCTAATATATAATATAATATGATTTTGTCAAAAAATTTGTGCAAAAATAATATACCTTATGTTTTACAGTTCTAGCAACAAACTTGATCGAACAAACCTTCCGCAAAATTTATAATGCTCTTTTCTAAATACCATACAAATGCATGCCTGACTGCAGTTGTAATATTCTGTTATGTCGATATGACAAGCCGCTGCTTGGTGTCTCCAGTTAATATCAAGGGACTCTTGTGCGACAGCACAAGGGACAAATACATTCCTTGATAGTCCACAGTAAATTTCGTCGTTATGCTGGGGAAGCACCAACAAATTTTACGTGTCCCGAGATAAAGAGATGTGACACTTCGCACTAATCCACATTCATTTGCTCTATACAATCACAGAATGGTACAAATTTAGCTGGAATTTGGTACTTATTTCCTAAGAAACGAGCACAAGCTTCAACAACACTCAAAAACATGAGCTTTAAGTAGAAGGTAATTTGAATTTTAAGCGTCAAAAGTTTGGTAAATATGGTTGAGCCTTCTGAAGATTTCGATTAATGTTTTCACAAAATTTACTCCGTGTTTGTTAAGAAATAGTTCAGCGTTAAATGGGAAGACAGTTGTGTGGAAATTGGATATTGTTTTTGGTCTCTCTAGCTTTTAAATAACAATATTTTATACTGAGTTGAAGCCTGTACTACTCTATGATATACCGTTACAATCGCTACAGAAATCATACTGCTTTTATTTATGCGCGGTGAAACGTGTTGTTTTTTCCGGAAACTGGATGAAAGCAAACAATAACAACAATATGGCACATGTTCGCGTATAGTGTACGTGATGGAAACTATGCAAAAAATAACGTGAAATCACTTTTTCGCGTGGTGGATTGGGAGTGTCCTATCTCATTATCTCTGACCGAGACAAATGTCCCCTGCGTGAGAGGAGCATTAGGAAATTGGTCTAAGTTACACTAGAAATTTTTAGCCAGGCAATCATAATTAGCATGTGCGTTCTTGCACTGATATTGCCTCCATGGGGATTGTAGTCGGAAAGCGATAGAAAATTTGTATGAAATCATTGAACAAAAAATTATTTTTTATTTTATTTTTTATTCATTCGATAAATAATTTTTGTTATGATTCAATAAACAAAAACCAAAAGTTAATATAGTTATCAATTATTTTATTATAATGAACGAGAAACCGAACTACAATTACTTTATTGTATTTTACTGTAGTAAATTTGGTGGTGCCCTGATGTTAAATTTTAATTATAAGCATCTATAATTTCTTTCAAGGTTTTAATAGTTATATATTTCAGATTGATTTAGGGGAATGCTAATCTCCGTACGCTCCCATCGATTTTCTTAAAATGAATCCTGGTATTGTTTACGTTTGGTGAAAATTATATAGATACAGATGCTGGGAGAAATGTTTTCAACACGCTCGATGACAAATATGGCGTTATACTCGCTAGTAAACGCACAGCAAACAGGAATAACATCGGACGAGTTCTCACACATTGTGTTCGTGAATTCAACAGACTATAAAAAATTGCCATTATGACGAATTTCTGCTTTACGGCGATTGTCCTTGATCTCTGGTTAAGGGATCCCGTGATTTCTTGACAACGTTCTTACAAGTGACTCACTTTTCACGGTGATTTTAGGTAGTCATTTTCATTCACCGTGATTTTCAACTTTCCAACCAAGCAGTAGTCACTTTACCAATTCGTCCAATTCAATCGCTGACGTGAACATTCGTAATTACAATTATTGTTTGTTCGAACCATATTTGTTCGAAATTGTATTCTTAAGCAATTCTGTAACATAATTATTATGTAATACATAATTTATTTAATATCCGTGTTTAACGTTCACGAATTCGTTACAATATTGAAAGTTTACAAAAAAGTTTACAATTTTGAAAGGATGAAATAAATTAAATGCATTTTTGAATTTTCATATGAGAATTTCAGCTAGTAAGAACGTTATCTTCGGCCTGGCCGAAGCCTATGTATCCTATTCCCGAATCTCTTGATAACAACGTTCAAATAAAATGTCGGCGGCTTATTTAAATATATTATATATTTATATTTAAATTATATTTACATTTATAACCAACCTGTGATGACAGAGAACATTAGTACCAAATTTCATGCTTTATTTGTTATTTTCAACGCTCATTTTTTGTGAAACAGTTTTAACTGAGGCGTGGGCGTGGTAGATTTCTGATTTCACCCATTCTCAACACCACCCACCCTATGATGATAGGGAATATTTGTGCCAAATTTCATGTCAATATCTCTATTTTCACGCCTATACGACTGTATGAATTTTGTCTCTAGTGGGCGGACCACACCCATTTTTTTGATTATATTTTCAAATGAGGTAGTAGACTTGGTTATACAATTTCACCTTTAAGTTCGTACTCAGGGCTGAGAAATTGAGCTCTAAACGCGATCTAATTTACATTAAATACCAGAAGTGGGCGTGGAGGTTGTCCGATGGATTTTCAATACCAGCCAGCCTATCGTAACACGAAAAATTCATACCAAATTTCATGATTATAGCTTCATTCGTTCTCTTGTAATCGCGATTTCCACTGACAGACAGACAGGACTAAATCGATTCAGGGGATCATTCTGAACCAGAAGATACTTTTCTATATTTATTGTAGCTTTTTCACTGCATTACAAACTTAGTATCAACGTTAATATATCGTATTTCCTTTTTTTAGGGAATAAGATATAAAAAGGACTTAATAAACGGATAAGAGAAACGACCCAGAAAAATGGCAACACCAAGATGAATTCGTTACTTTCGTCTATTGCTGTAAACAGATAGAGACATACTAAATACAAAATACATCTGTATTTCATCTCATTTTATCTTTGTGAAACAAAACAAGACATACAAAATACAAAATACAAATCTGTCATTATGGGTTATTTCCGTATTTGATTTCTAAACTTGTATTTTAAAATCCGTAAATATTCGATCAACAAGCTAAAAAAATGAGTTCATTACATGAATATATTATTACTGTAACATCTATCGTGTGTTTTGTGTACAATGTTGTAAAATTGGTCCGAAAGAAACGACGGAGATGGTGGGTTCGCCCAATAAACATGTCTAACTAGAATACACTCCAACCCAGAAAACGTTGAGAAAATTGTCTTAGCAACAATTGTACTCCACAATTTTTTAATGTTGAAAAGAGATACTCACTATTTTCGTCCAGATTTGGTGGATCGCCAAGAAAATGATATCGACACCGAAGGAAGTTGGAGAGAAACTGGTATATTGAGATCCGTGCGTAATCCCACTCCACATCGGTCAGTAAGTCTGGCCTACGAACTAAGAGATAAGCTGAAAGATTATATATTTAATTTTGGGCGAAGTAATTAAAGTTATTTATTTATACTCAGTTTATATTCAGTTCAATTCAATGTATTGCAATAATGACAAACTATAAAAAATAAAATCAGTTTATATTCAGTTTTCAGTATTTATTCAGTTAGTAAAATAATGACTTAGCATATACAAAAAATGAAAAGGCACTTTTTATTTCCTCATTCTGCGGCCAATAGTGTCATAAATGTACTGGCTAACATTTTGCAGTACATTAAGTCCTTCTTCGGGGCTTAATTTTTCATCAACAACGTTGGCTAAGGCAATAAATGCCTTTTCCATAGTTGTCGGATTAGTTGTTGGTCGCTCCAAAAAGCTTTTAGTCGCATTTTGAATTGTTGTCGTTGCTGATTCCAAAAACGACGACAACTCTACATCCTTCTTCGCCTGATATATAGAATGTGTTTTTATAAAATAGTTTCTATGCATCTTATATGTTATATCAAACCTACTTTCTTTCTTGATGGCTCACTGGCCGATGGTGGTGAAGCTGGCAGCGAATAAGGATTAGGAGACAACAACTCTGTTGAATCATAACCAATTGAAGGTGAATTGGACAACGATACTGGCAGCGGGCTATCTGGAACACTATTTCCAATTGTTCTGAAACAGAGATAAGTTGTTTGAAAGTTAAGTCAACTAAATAAAACCTAAACTTGAAACAGATAGAGATACCTTCTGCAGCTCTGGACATCATTTAAAAACTTCATTGCTTCGAAGTATCGCCACTTTTTTTTATATAAAGGAGCGGCACTTCCTGATGCTGTCTCCTGGAACTGTTTTGCACGACGGTAACTGCACCGCAATCCCATCCACCTTTTTTGACATGCTTCTCCTAGGAATTTTGTTTGGTTTGTTTTGAAATTCATATTCAATAACATATATGTGCTTACCATCCAAATTAATTTCTTTTCCTATGTCTGCCCATAAATTAATTTTGTACTCCTTGTTTTTATAACATTGCTCTCTAAGGTCATAGAGCTCTTTGTGTGGGCGAACAAGGTCAATTAATTTCTCATCTAGATCCATTCTACAATTCTACAAGCAATTTTCTACAATTGAATTTAAATTTAAAAAACTGAATTTGAATTTCAGTTGACGCCTGTCATTAAAAATGTAAACAAGACTAGTAAAAGAAGAAGAACAAGCCCACATACAAAATGTCAAATTCCAAATGGGTGAAATTTTATCTACATACAAATGTATGTAGAAAAATGTTTTTTCTCGTTTCCCATAAGAGCCTGTGTAATTTTGATGTATTTTGTATTTAGTATGTCTCTATCTGTTTACAGCATATCTCGTATATTTGTTCATGGAAAGGTTTCATGGAAAGGTTTCATGGAAAAATAGTTTTCATGACAGAAAAAAATTTTTCATGGAAAAATAAGTTTTGTGACAGACGTAAATAAAGAAATAGAAAGTACAGAATTTATCACGCAAATTCTTACGTCAATATGGAGTTTATTTGATTCCTTAGCATCCTTAATTAGGCCGGCAGGAACTTCTCCTAGGTACGTTCCTAGGTACGAAAATACTTTTTTGCGTATTAAAAAATTTGTTTAACCGAATCCCGCAATTATAACCCAGGAAATGCTTTATACTCTGGCCACGTCCGTTCCATGTGAGACTTTTTTCAAACGCTGGGTTAATTTTAAATGATTGTCGAAGTCGGCTCAGTGAAAAAGTAAACATGCTGCCCTTTCTATAAACTAACTGTAAATACTGTTTCTGTAGATTTGATATTTACAGCTAAATTTTTGAGTTTGTTGACTGCAAGACATATATCTGGGTGAGTGCATTGCAATGCAATGCAAATATTAAGCTCCCAATTGCTTGTTGATATGGAATGCATGTCATCTGTGCTTTTTCCTTTACAGGTACGTCTAGTTCGGAAGATTTAACCTTCAAATTTAATGTATAGATTGTTCTTGTTTCATCAGAATTTAAATTCTCTTCCAGATTGGTTGCTGCTCCAAAATCTCAAACTTCATGGACATTCTCTAGCAATGATGAACATGAACCAAACTCGCTAGGAATTTCTTGACATCCTTCCACATTCTCATCCACTATAAGTCTATACGTTGGAAGTGTTTCTAGATTCTTCTGTTAGCATAATGAAAATCATTATCGTCTAAAACAACATCACGCTGATAATAATTTTCTCCCGTTGCAAACTGTATACACGAAATCCCTTTGATGTATTGGAGTACCCAACAATACCCAAAAATACACTTCGGATTTTGAGTCAAGCTTTCGTGGTTTTTGTTTCGGAATATGAGACATAACTGTACAGCCAAATATGCGAAAATGACTGATGTCTAGCTTGTATACAGACCATAATTCCTCGGGTATCTTACCAAGCTTTTTATGTGGAGAACGATTAATTATATGACTAGCGCAATTAACAGCTTCTGCCCAAAATAATTTCGGCATATTGGCATCACGAATCATGGAACGAGTTTTTCCATTAAAATTCGAATCATCCTTTCAGCTTATGCATTCTGCTCTGGGGAATAAGGAACTGTGATATGATGAACAGTCCGTGGTTTTTTAACTCTAGCTTTTTATTGACGTATTCTTTACCATTGACAGTGCGTAAGATTTTGATGCGTCTGTTTTGCTGATTTTCAACCTCAGCCTTAAAAGCTTGAAAGCATCGCAGTGTTTCGTCTGCATCTTCGCATTGTTTGATTCCATGAAGTATACTTACGTTTTTCGCGTGAAATCGTCAATGAACGATACAAAATAAAGATTTTCTCCATTCTCCTTCCTCCATTAATTGACTTAACCTCCATCGGCCCGCATACGTATGAATGTATTAAATTAAAAACCCTGAATAACCTTCTTCAGGGAAGCTCTTGCGATACTGTTTGTCCACTGGCATGGTATGCATGTTGAAAAAGATACCTTTTTAAATTAATTCCCTTAACGTATCCTTGAGCTAATAATTTATTTTATTTACTTCTAGGTGACCAAGCCTACGATGGCATAGATCGCTGATATCACTCTTTGTAATACATGTCATTTGCTTATTATTTTCCAGTCTATACAAACAATTTACAGAGTTTCCCATTGCTAACATTTGTTTCGCAGAGTTCGTGATGCGACATCCTTCTGATTCATAGAAAAACATTGAATTCAATTTCTGTAATTAGAAACGTAGAAATTACTTGACACAAGTAATCTTCTACAGAGGAATACTCAACGAGTACTATAGAACACAATTTTTGCAGACTTTTTATATATTTTATATACATGAAGCGAAAATCAATGGTCCCGGAAATCACTGGTCTCTAAAGGTCTCTGATCTCTGCTGTGACCAGTGGTTTTTAAACCACCAGTACGAAAATATCGCTCAACTCTGGAAAATGAACGAGAGAATATTACGTCGGAAAATTTTATATGATATGACTTTTTTGTATTATTGAGTTTAACGCCGTAAACACGGAAGTTGTGTGCGAAAATTCGGAACGAACTTTGAAAAAACATAGTCTCTCATTGGTCAATATAACGAAAACAAGAAGAAGAGAAAAGAAACGCACCATAAAATGTATTATTTTCTGTTCTCCTCATTGTCACCGACGTAAGCGACGCTGAAATTTATGGCCTAGATAAGCAGCAGATAAAAATTCGGCTGACACGAATAAACAAATGTTAGTGGTTATTATAGCTTGAACACATAGAAATTACTATTTCTGCCGGCAGTAGCAGAAATGTCAAAATTTACATTGGCTATTATGGGAAGTGAGAAAAAATGATTTCTGTCGGGCAGTAAATGAAGTTTCTGCCAGGTAATAGATTGAAAATTTCTAATTTTACTGCCGTCTACTACCCTTGTTCTTATTTTATTTTTGTTTTTGTTTCTTATTTGAACTGTATGAGCGGAATATTCTTACACAAACTTCTTGTTTACATTTTGCAAAGCATTTTGACATTTACTACCTTCTGTCCGAGAAGTATATGTGTTCAATGCTGAAATGCTGTTGATTGCTGTTGACGCGGGTGCAGGTTATTTAGGAAATAAGTACCAAATTCCAGCTAAATTTGTACAATTCTGTGATTGTGTAGAGCAAATGCATGTGAATTAGTGCGAGGTGCCCTATCTCTTTACCTCTAGTAACGAGGTAAATATGCAATACGACAAATGCTGCGATTTTTCTGATTTCTTTACTAGCGATATTATATATCGCTGCTACAATCCCAAGTAACTGTAATTTTTTTGGGGGAGTCCGACATCTTGGATTTAGAAACGATTCTGTAGCCGTGTTTCTTTTGTCACGAGTATACGTTAATGAAAATTTTTGTATGGAAATAGAAGCGTATAACTGCTTAAATAAATGTCAAAAGCTATTCCATGCTAACTCAATAAGCGGCGATAGAACATAATATGGCCAAATCACTTTGATTTGATTATAGTATAACTGCTTAAATAAATGTCGAAAGCTATTCCATGCTAACTCAATAAGCGGCGATAGAACATAATATGGCCAAATCACTTTGATTTGATTGTTACTTATTGGGAAAAGGCACATCTCTGACTGTCAAAGGAGAAAAAATTAAAAACTGCCGTATTATAAGTACTTATAAGTATATAATAGTACAGTACTTATAAGTATAAGTATAAGTACTTATATTTCATGCAAATAAAGTAGTGATCGTGGTTGGAAATACAAATGATCTGTTTTCATTATTTTGGCGAGACAGAAGGTTGCGCTAAAGAAACAATCTCTATGGCCTGATTATGCTGCCTTAATACTGTCAAAACTCTATCATTACATAGCGTTCTGTGTGCTTTGCTACAAAACGCAATACTTGGTACGAACTTCAGCCAAATATCAAACCGATTTTGATATTCTCACAAGTAGAGTCAACTGACAGCTTAATCGCGCTGCCACATCTCATCTCTTCAATTTCTGATGGTGCAATGTAGCCATATCTTAAAAAAATTATTATCAGACTTAAACTTTCAACAATAGAAAAATTTGTTGTTTGAAAATATGAATGAAGAAAAACTCATAAATGTAGTCCAGTTCTAGTTGCCGTTGTATAGAATCTCGTTATATACAAAAGAAAGCTCCAGCGTCAGTTTCTCCTCCTCCACAACCACTCAGCGAACAGTTATATGAATTCAAGAACATTGCATCGCTCTCTTATTCTACACTTGGACAGTGTTGTTTGGTCAAGAATTTTTAATACACTATTTAGTATTTTATTTAGTGTTAGGAATTATCAAATAAAAACTCGAGTTATTCGATAGTTGTAAATTATTCTTTCATTCGATAGTTTTTAGTAATCCGAAAATCATTCAACGAGTGAACCTTTCTCTCGGAATCAGTGATTACTAGAAACAGTCGAATAATTCATTCGGTAGTTCTTAGTAATCCAAAAATTGTTCAGAGAGTAAAATCCGGTATCCAGTTAATTAAACAAGAGAAACGAGTCAGTTGATTATATTGTCAACACATGGGTTGAACACGAATAGGTCGAGTAAATGAATAAATAAATGAATGAAAAAATCATTCCATAGTTAAAATCATTCAGTTACTAGCTATCGACAGTTGAATCAGTTGATAGTTCCCAACACGAATTTTAATATTAACATATTATTTTCGTAACCACGAATTAATACAAATACAAGGTAAAGTAAAATTAAAGAAGTATGTCGAATCAGTAATCAACATAAGATATTCCATAATTGACAGAATGCGGCAAATGTCCAAATGTGTTTAATTTATGAAGCGGAATCAAAATTAAAAATTTATTAGGTCTATTAACAAAATGTGTCTAATTTAAGGGTGGAAGAAAAAATCTACACTATATATAATACCCGTATATAATAGATTTTTTTATAAATTAATACGAATCTTAATGCGAATTTAAGACGAAAGCAAGAGACCTATCGCTCGGGATACTTTATACGTCACCGTCACCGTCACGTCGGGATACTTTATACGTCAATATTGCACCAGCATACCCAAAATAATTTGATGATATCCAAATACAAATGTTTATTTCATGCTGGTGGCAACGCTCGCAAGATTGATAAAAAAACGCGAAACAGTTCGGTTATCTCATTGCCCCCTTTTTTACAAAATTCTTCTGACTACCCAAGTTCGTGCAAAGGCATAATCAGACCATTAGGCTCATTACTACAAAAAAGCGATATCATGCATGAGTTTGTGATGTAATATGGGCGTTGCCCACTTTTCTCTTTTGTCATAGGGGATTTGTATTAATTTTTAAAATGCTGTCACTTTGGGGTTCCAGTGTTAGTAAACGCGGAAATAGTTTTATATGTAACGACAATAATAAGCCTGTACGCGCGACAAAACAAACACGGCTACCATTATCTACAATTAATATAATATAAGTTTTTGTTGATATATTTGTAGTTTAAATTATGACAATTTCTGTAAAAGTAAGTACACCGTTTTTAGTATATCTTTTGAGGATTGTGATCCTTTTCGCCGCATATGAGCCGTTTTTATTCGAACTAAACTATATTGACGAGTATTCTACGAAGTGAAGGTTGTGATCCTTGCTGCGGTCGAAGGGCGCCATATATCAACACTTGTTATGCAAACGATATAAACAACTTACAAAATAAAACTCATGGAATATAGTAATAGTCCTTTAGCAAGATATAATTACATTTTTACATGGTAAAGAGATTCAAGGACACCTTTGCAAAAAAGCAAAATACTTTGCTAAAGTGAGAAAGGATAAAAGTTTTTGTTGCGGATCTGTATCCATGTTGGTATTATCAGAACCGCGCGAGAATATTCCTATTGGCCCTAGTATTATTTCAAGTTAATTTGGTTTAAGTTTACGACTTGATTACAGTTCCAATTTTTTCTTGTTATTTTCGCTGGTGTTGGTGACTAACAAACACCAAACTCTGTTTTGCTGACAAATTTTAATGCCGGATAAAATCCGTAAATGGAAGTAGTGCATCTATTGAACGCACCAATGAAGATATAATAACTGGATCTTCTTTATGGGAATAAACTTTTTATTAAACCATTTTCTTTGTTAATTTTTTCATTGTAAAATTTGTAATGAACCTACACAAATATGTTGATATTTCTGTACATATTTTTCCATTATGATCGATGCAAAAATCTAGATTTATTTTAAATATCTAAATTTATTAATAATAAGTAACAATTTGTGAATTTTGCTACTTTTTCTGTAATTTTTTGTTGGTTTTGCGCTTCCTTCCTGACCCCAGAAAACATGGAAGAAGTACCCGCTACCTATTGATGGCAGGTCTTCTGACGTTTGAAATTTGAAAAATAACCATCGATATATCCCAAACTGCAACAGCTACAGTTCATATAAATATCAATAAGATATGTAAAAAATATGCTCTCGAAATGTTAAATTTTTGAAAGAAATTAAACTTTTTAATGTTTTTTTAATTTCGAAATAAAATGTGTGGTTAGCGCATGCAGTTACACAAAATAAGAAACAAGTTTATTAGATTTCATAAAAAGATATGTAATGCATATCGATGGTTTCTTTACTGAGAGAAGTCAGTTTTATTTTGACAACGAAATTCATTCTGTAATTGCTTGTACGCTTTTTAAAGAAAATCTTCGCCTGCTTCGCTATTCCAAAACTGAAAAGCTTTTATAAAAAATCGCGCGATTTATTATTTGTGAAAACAATTTGTATGAAAGCTTAAATAATCTAGGTTCTTAGTTTAAATATAACTGCGTGAACCACCTAGACATTTTATTTAGAAAGAAAATTGTTTTAAAATATCAAAATATGTTGCGGTTAGGAAGAGAACGTAACAACAGCAGGAAAACCGCGAACAAATTAGAGCTACTACGATTATGTATAATGTTCCCATTTCTCAATGTTGCCACGTCATGAAAGCAGCATATTACAGAAATGGTGTAACGTAAAAAAGTAGTTTCTTGAAAATAATTTTTATTTTTAAAATCGTTCTTTTGTATTCCGATATCGATTTCTTTGAAATTTATACGTGTTGAAAGCTTGAGAACTGTTCTTTCCTAATATTCATATATTTGGATGGGTTCATTATACATTTTACTGGGACAATTTTTTTGAATAAAAAAAGTCCTTAAAATGTAAATACGAAATTTTCGTGAAAAGTACAAGCTTTTCGACAAGATATTTAATAACATTAATTAAAGATATTAACAATATATAACGACTAGTACCCTCGTCATACGTCCACGTATCACAGTTAACCAGATATTGTTCGAGAAAAAAAAAGATATTGTTCAGTAGATTAACTCCTAAACGATATGAGCAGAGAAAAATTTTGATGTAATCTACAAAAAAGTAAAATTTGCCAACAAAAATTGGAGGTGTAAGCAGGTCGTAAACCTATTCCATGAATTTTTAGGTATACTGAAGATCATTAGCGTTTTATTTCGAAATTTTAAAATTTAATTTAAACATTCAATGAGATTGTGGATCGCACTGTAATAAACGTACGATAGAAGGATCACTTTTTGCTCCTTCTATGAATTCTTCTAAGCTAAGCCTTCCATCTTTATTTCGATCCATTTGTCGAAATATTTTGTCCGTCCTTTTTTCGGGTGTACTTTCATCTTCAGGCATTTTCATTACAGATCCAACCATTTTATATATTGCCTATAAAAGAAATAAAAAAGAGCATTAATCAAATTTAATTTATACATGTATATTAAGGAGAAAAATCAAGAACGCTAACTTCGAGATGGTCGTAGATACATGATGTAACATATACCCATGATATAAATTTAAAGTTTCATCCATCATGACCCCATTATCATGTGCATAACAATCCTCATGGGTATCAGGGTGAACTCAATGTTCTCTTTTATGATTTTTAGAAACATTTTCAGTCACTCCTCGCTGTAGGGGTTAGACTTGGTCTTCTGATGATGAGGGATTTTTCTATAGAGAATAGCTGCTCATCTATTCTTATTGACTCTGACAGCATATAGAAATATTTCAGAGCACTTTTAAATGTCTGGAAAATATATCGGGGTTGCCTTATCGGATTTCATACAAGCCTCGCGCGTAATGTCGGGACCAAATCCCGAGTAAGAATGAACTTCTTACAAAAATTAAGTATTCGCCAATTAAAAAATGAAGAAGAAATAATATCTTAGGCGTGACTAACATTTAACACAATATGAAGCAACTCCTAGAAGAAATATTAACTAAAGCTAAAAAAATCGAATTACCTTCCGCGCCTGCTTTAAATTTAGAAGTATTACTTGCTACGAAGACTGTATTTAAAAACATATACAATATATATCTATAGGCATACTGAAGGTAGCCAATTCCTATCCTTTCACGTGGAGGAATATGAATGTTGGAATACTTTTTCCAGCTATGATGGAGGTTAACTGCTGAGGGATATATCTCTACCTCGAAAACATCGTTTTGTCTGCAAATCATCTTCCTGCATTTTGAGTATCTGTATCGTACTTCGAGTATGTGATGTCTCTCTCACTCGCGGCACGAGATAACGCATCCATCATATATAAACTTATCCTCGAAAAAATAAAGCAATTCTCAAAAATATTGAATTACACCTCAGTGAATAATTAGGAAAACATTGGAAGCGTCTGAAATTGGAAGTGCCAAAATCATCATAGCGCTAAGCCCACTTTTTTAAGCCATATTTTTAAGAAACTTTGAAACTGAAATTTATAGCCGTGATGAAAGTGTTAGATATTATAAATTATACGCTTTTGAGAGCAGTTGTGAAGATATAGTTTTGGCCTACTTCCCTACTTCCGATGGACAAAGTGAATACGCTTGCAAAGCATTAAATAAGGCATAACTGGCATATAAAAGTGTATATATTCTAGCTAATAACAATATCCTCCTGTATTAGAATAGAGCTATCCTCATCATACACTACTCCTCATCATATACTACATCATACACTACTTTGTATTAAAAATCGGCAAAATCAGATATGTAGCACGCCCACTACTTATAGTAAATATGCAATAATTATCATTTAGAATTTAGTCATTTTCCTCAGATTATGAGCGGAATAAATTTTCCTCATAATTATACATACACTCATAATGCGCGGAAGGATGTAGAACCCGGCCTACATCCCAATTGAGCCTTCCTATGGCTAGTCGTATACTAAGGGCGGTCGTGTACTAAGTCGTATAACCTGCAGTGGATGGACTCCAGTATTTTTCTTTACCAACGAAAAATGTAGCAACAATGCCGGCAGAGGTTAGAAAGAGGAGCGCATCAAACATGACGACATCACACATGACATGATGACATGACGCATCAAACATGACGCCGACGCCAACATATAATTGCATAGACGAAAAATAGTTAATAAACAACATCATTACATATATGCATATGACTGCAGATGCTTGGACAATCGACCTTTGGCCAAAAGAAATTTGTAACAACTACCACAATAAAGTATACTTCAAAAATTCGCGTAAACAAAAAGCAAGAATTTTCTATTAAATGCTTTTAATAGCAAGTCGTTAACAATAAAAACATGGTAGAACCCTTTAAAAGAGGTAAAATTATCCTATAAAATTACAAGAGGCTATAAAAGAGATACAATTATTCGATAGATCCTCTTTTGAAAAATCCTGCATCAGGCGAGTGTCTTGCATAGTACAGTATATTACATTAGTACATTTTATACAGTAATCGAGAGCTTTCAATTGCCGATTACTCCAGGTACTGTAGAAATAATACTAGCCGAGGACAGGGAAGGGGGTATATTTTCGTCAGGCCTACGTTTCTTTAATGCGTATTGTTTTGTTCTTTTTATTTTTTTAGGTTTATGGCTTCCTCTTAATTGACAATTAGACTTATTACTAACTGACTTATGACTAAATGACTAAATTAACCATTTAATTTCAATATTTAATATATTTATCAAAATGTTTGCTGATATTAATTTTTTCTCGTAATTTGGAATTTGTGGAATAGTAGAAATAATATTAGCCGAGTGTTTTCAACTGTCAGCTATCCATAGAAATTAATATATCTAATCCCATGTCGGTTGAATCCTTATAAATGAAGATTTGGCGCAAAGAAGATTTTTGGTAGGAAATTCCAACATCGACTTATATCCTTAAAATCCTGTAGAAAAAATATTAATGTGTAATATTAACGTAAAGACAGTTGAAATCTTCTTATAAAGGTAGTACTGACTTAGTTGTTAGCATAAACTTATTAATACACATAAATTAAATAACCAATGTAAGACAACCTTTTTCCGGTTACAACTTAGTTTAAGAAATGCATAGAAAAGAAGGAAATTACGAAACAAACCTTTGAAAAAATAAAGAATAAAACTTTATTTTTATCAACAATTAAAATCCTGGCACCGGCGAGTGCAGCCAGGCGAAAGAAAGTTCATTACAAGGTATAGAAGCTATTCTAAATTGCTATTACGTTTTTTATTAAAGCGCGCCAGTTAGAAACATATTCCGATAAGTGGAACGGCGTTATGGATAAAAATTAGGATTAGGGAAACACATAGAGGTGAAAAATGTACGGGATTCGCCCTCTGGTAATGGTCCCCCAATAAGTCATATATCCTCTGCCACAGTAGGCCACTGGGTGTTAAAAGTGGGCGCAGCAGGATGGATTCCATTGGCGCTTTGAGTGTAGTTTATCATTTTATAAAATAAACAACAATTGTATTTTCGAATTTACGACTTAAAAATATAACTCCAACAAGTGAGAACGCTAACTTCGGCCCGGTATTAGCTTATATGCCCTACAACTGTAATCTCGCCCGCTTTTGTTAAGTGACAATACATAATACCAACATATCAGCTATAAACGTTCAGCTCGAAAACTGATGCAGAATCTGAAGAGCCGGCCTTTAAAGGGGATTTTATATAAAAAATGGGCGTGACAATAGTCCGATTTATCCCACAAACAGCCTCTGATGACAATGCATGTTCGTGCCAAATTTCATATCGATATTACCTTGCGTTAGACCGCAGTCGTGATTTCCACAGGCAGACAGAGAGAGCGACGGGCAGACACAGCGAAATGGACGTTATTCTGGGCTCATGAGGTTATTCTGAGCAGGAATATATATACTTTTCTATACCTTCCACGCCTCCTTTAATGCGTTACAAACAGAAGAAATGGATATATCCTATTCCTTCAGGTGCGTGATATAAAAATTAGTATAAACAGATGGTTATTAATTAATTTTATTAGTTTAGTCACTCCAAAAAATCGTTCTTCTCCATGTTTTAATTAAGGAATACTTAATTTTCTTAAGAAGTTAATTATTTCTTGGGATTTAATTTCGACATTACACGCGATGCTTGTATGACATCTGATAAGACAACCCCATTAAGGGATATATACTAAATATATAAACGTAATCTGAAATTTATCTATATACCATAAGTCAATAAGAGTAGGTGAGTAGCCATTCTCTATAGAAAAAGCACAAGGTTTATTAGATTTTTTAACAATTATCCCTTATCCCGATTTGATTTATTTCTTTATTTATTTTATTATTTTATAACCGGCATTAAACCGGTTACGTCGACATACGGTTTTACGTTATGTGACGTGATTTGCGTCGACGGACGACGGAAAATCGTTTTCAAAATGTTAAGATAATCATGAGCTCCCCCTGAGGCCGCCTCAGGCCCCTGAGACTTTTATGCACATGATGATGAGGAATGCTATATGTGCTATAGAGAAAATCGAAGAAAGCGATCCACTCGTCACTACTTCGTGATGGGCCAAAGACCAATTTGTGTGGGATAAAGGCATGAACAAACTAAATGCCAGAAGGTTCATAGTATTATTTATAAATATACCTTACCTACAGTAAACAGTTAAGGAATAATTTAGTAGTTTGAATTTATACAAGTAATTGAATCTATAACAAAGTAAGAGTTAATACAAATTGTATTCTTAATGAAGTAAATCTGGGATTTTTTAGGCCATTCTCGCCTGTAAAATTCTAGTCGCAGTAATCTAATTAAAATTACTACAGTTATTTTTTATTATTTTATACATATTAAATATAAACAAATGAGCAGCAAAAGGCATGTGAAAACCGGGTAATTAGTGTTAATTTGAAATGTTTAATTGCGCAAGTTGCGCAACAAAAAGCGGATAAAATATTTTTCGAAATTATTGTTACAGAAAACAGAAACTTCGCCCACTAGTCCGCGTTAATTTTTAATGGACAATTAAATGTTCGAGATATTTATGAATCTCTTTCGAAATATTTATTAAAGTCCCAAATTGTACCCGGGTAGGTCCTACACAGGCGGCTATAATTATAGAAGCTATATATCAGACTCTGAAAACTAAAAATTGATCTTTTATGAATAGATATATATTAGGTCGTCCAAGCTATTTTCCATTTTTATACTAGGATAGGATAGTAAAGTCGTATTATATTGACATTATTTCATAATGAAGTACTTACTGTCACTATCTCTAACATCTCTTGCCTGGATATGTAGCCATTTCCGTCCAAGTCATACATTGAAAACGCCCATTTCAGTTTTTGCTCCAATTTCCCTCTTGATGTAACACTTAGGGCACATAAGAACTCTCGGAAGTCAATAGTGCCGTCACCGTTTGAGTCGAAAGTTCTAAAAACGTGCTCTGCAAACTATAATTAAAAAATCAATACATTTTCAGTAAATCGCAATAATATACATTTGAAATCTGGTCAACCCATATGATATAAATGTTTTAAAATATAGATGGTTGCATTTCAAATTATGTTATATTAATATGTCAGGTTATGGTTCTTAAAAAATATAGTACGATTGATAAAATTATTCAAAATTCACTTAATTATAATCCGACTGTATACAATAAAGGGTGATAATTATTAGTCTTTTCTGATTTCATTAATCTATTAGTTCCGTGCATAAAACAAAGAAAGTAATACAATAACCAAAAATATCGATCTTAACAAAAATATACATTTAAACATCTTTGAATATACTTTCTGAAGTAAATTTGATGCTTTTGAACGACAATTAGACATTTAGTAGTTTCGTTGCCGAGGCAAAGAACATATCCAGCGATAAACAGGCTTATAATGTATCGCGGAAACAAAAATGATGCGAACTCTGGTAAAGACGAAACGGGAACGAAACTACTGGCCTTATGAAAAAAACGAAAACGAAGGCCTTTCATCGTTTCCCTTTTGTTTTTTCCTTAATTTTTCTCTGCTTTGACAGGCCGTAGATAAGCAACAGATAGAAATTCCGCTGACACGAATAAACAAATGTTGTTAGTGTTCATCAGTACATTCCAGTCGAAAACTGGATGTCGAAACCGAACTTTGTTGATTGCCGGTACCGAAGTACCTAGTGCATAAAACGTGGACAAGAGAGTGTGATTTTATCACTAAAAGGATACAACACAAAAAATTCTAATGAATTGGTGGTATTCATTAAAATCTTATCGCAACATAAACACACTAATATTCTTATCTGTTCTGAATGGAATGAAAATTGTGAAAATTTCTTCAGTAACATTGAAAACATCGGGGAGAAATATTTGTGTTGCGATCAAGAATTTGTCCATACGAAAATAGAATAAATATCAAATTGATGAATTGTATTCACGTATCATTAGATGGATTTTATTTTTACAGCACTGCCAGACATCATTAACAAATGGTTTATATTTAACTGAGTTTTTAATATGTTGCTGTAATTGTTACTAATTCCGATTGCAATAAAACAATTTTGTCGCTGTATCTTGGTGGAGTGGCTACACCCTTCGGCGGAGAAAATTTAACGGTGGAGGAGAAATGCTAAAAACGGAGTCTGACAAAAATTTTAGAATACATGAAATTCTCAAAACTATTAAATATTTCAACATTTCGATTATTTAACATAAATTAATTATTTTTTTTATTAGTTTTCTGATACTAATATCAATAATCTGAAATTTTGTCACAGTTTATTAGATATTATTGAAAACATTTATAAATTCAAAGGGCTGCATCCACGCCCCCAAGATACAGCGACTAAAATTTCATTGTGGTTGGTAGCGTCAAGTACAGAAGTAACAGCAATAACATAATTTAGAACAATATGTAGGAGGATGCGCATCGATATAACTCAATTGGAAATAAACGAAATATTTGTGTTGTAGGAATCAAGCTTTACGATATAAGCATGACACCTAAATCTTCATGTTTTACATATTAATAAACTGGACAGAACAGTTACTAATTATTTTGGAAGAATAGATATAAAGGAAGCATATCAAAAGGTTGCTATTAAAATTCTTTGCAACAGATGAACGCTGTAAAAACGGAATATAACAACTGAAAATAATTAAATAATTTTCACATGGCAATACTCTGCATATAATTTCACAAATGACTGCCAGATGGCCAATGGAAAACGAACTTTATCTAAGGAAGTTGACGATAGTTTTGCATAATAAAAAAATTTCGAGCGTCCTGTTAACGCCAGTATCGCAGTCTTTCCATACGTTTCGTTTTACATCATGAGGACTTGATAAAGCATTTTATCGCCTATTATATACTTTCAGTGTATTCCAGCTGAAAACGAAAATAATATTGAAAACGAAATAGCTAGTAAGCGAAAAACGAAACCAAGGGACATTTCGCTCGAGGAATTTTATCTATGAAAATTTGCGAAAGTTTTGCATGCTACAAATTCGGAGCGTTTCATAAACATCTACCATTCCATTTGTTTCATTTTCCATACTAATATACGTTAGGCCGAAATTGAGGCAATTTCATCTAAAATTAACAGTGTTCGGTTTCGGCATCAACAAGTTTATTTGATGTTTCATTTGCTTACTGTAATATGTTTTCGTTGAGGCGTGCACCACGTAACTGCTCAATTCTCTCCAGCCACTGTTCGATTAACTGCGCCAGACCACGAATTACCTCTCAAATATATTCTTTTGTTCACAACTTATAATAATTAAAGTAAATTTGCTCGTCAACCC